>PVHP010025063.1:0-12047 GCA_004024765.1 Zapus hudsonius
TTCTGGGTGGTAACTGCAGGTGTGCACCTGTATTCTGGGTGGCAAACGCAGGTGTGCACCTCTATTCTGGTTGGCAACCCTGTCCATTTTAAGGCAGATGGTGCAGAGTAGTCGTGATGGTGAATGTCATTGTCGGTTGATGGGATTTGGAATGACCCAGGAGACACACCTCTGGTCTCCAGGGAGGTTTAACTGAGGAGGGAAGATCCACCTTGAATGAGGATGGTGCCATCCTGTGGGCAGAGGTTCCGGATTAAATGCTGAAAAGGAAAATTGGAACGATCACTCGGAGCTTCATCATTTCTTAAAGGCTCCGCTTCCCAACAGGTGATGCAATGTGTCCAGCTGTCCTGGCCTCCACCACCCACCATGCATTCCTGCCACAATGGACAGTGCACTCAGACTACAGCCTCAGATAAACGTTTCCTAACTTTTAATTGCCTTTTTTCAGGAATTTTGTCACAGCGATAAGAAAAGTAACTAATACAGAAAATTAGTCCCAAGGAGTGGGGTTGTTACCACTACCGACCATGTGGTTCTTGGGCCTTTGGAACTGGTTTGCTGGAAGAATGTGGAAGAGTTTGAATAGTTTATTTTATTTTTATTTTTTTAATATATTTTTTCCTTTATTATCCATAATTAGATACATTGGGATCCCCAGTTCCCTGTTTTCCCTCTTCCCTATCCTCAATCAGCTGGATATCCTCCTCTGTGGGTAGTCTGGATCAGTTCATGGAGTAGGGGGTTATGGATAGCCTAGGAGTCAACCTGGTTCCACCCCCCTTTGTATGTTGTTACTGAGGGGGGCCATGTCTCTGGCAGTTCTCCCCCACTATGTCTCTTACAGTCTTTCCGCCCCCTCTTTTGCTGAGTTCCCTGAGTCATGATGGGTGAGTATTAAGGCTGCTTTATTTTTGAGGTCTTAGGGGTCTCTGTACTTCTGCTTTAGGTTATGTTGAAAAGCTTTGGTGTCTGTCTCCCTGGCTCATCCTTCATTGACTGCTTGGCTGTGGTTATAGGTCTCTTGCTTATCCCACCACTCTCTGCGGGGTTCCATGTAGATCCTCCACGGCAGGTCTGGTGTGGCTCATCTCTTGCCAGGATGTCAGCTATTGGCCTGTGGCTTATTGGTAGGGTTGGAAGAGCCACAGCTCGCTCTCTGCCTTCTGAAAAATACAAACAGAATCTCCATTGGAGAGTGAGATCAGTATAGGTTGGTTACCTGAGATACACATTTCTGAATTGGCTAGATTCCATTGTTAGTAGCCTCTTTGCAAATCACTCATATAGTGTATCTCTCTTTGGGGTCCCCAGATTTTGGTTCTCAGCGCATTTCGCCCTGAGTCCCCAGTTCCAGTTAAGGGCTCCCTGTCACTGAGTGGATTACTTGGCTGGATTAAAAGCTGTTGATTGCCTCCCCCAGACTTTGGTGTCTCCATTGCACAAGCGTTCATTTCTTGGATCGCTGTTCTCTCCTAGTAGGAAGTGTGTTCAGCCTACTCATGGTGGCAGATTGCCTTTCATATCGGTGTTCTCTGTTTACTTCAGCTGTCGTTGACCAATTTCCCCTGGCAGCTCATGCAGTGCCTTCCAGCTCTGCACTAACTACCATCTGGGGGCTGGTTACCATTCTGGACCTCGCTGGGTCTCTCAGTGCTGATCAATGGCTTTCTGTGGTTTCTTCAGCAACAGGATCCTACCTCAGGCCTGGGTGGGCATTCAAGAGCTTTGACAGAATCCTGTCTTGTTTTTGGGACCTCGTGGGTCACTTTGGTCAACAGCTCTGTGAGGGAAGGAGCCAGTGACTGGGACCAGGAGTTGCCAGACTGATCAATTTTTCATGGGCTTAGACTCTCTCCCCTTCTATTCACGGCCCCTCTTGCCAGATGACGCCCACTATTTACTCAATAGGTTATATTACGAACATGAGGATTTTATGATTTTAAACCAATTTTGGAGTTCGAATATTTTAGAATGCTGTGGGCAGAGCTTAATGGTGGAAGTTTAGAAGACTAATTTATTTGGTGGCAGAGGAAATTTTAATACAGTATAACATCCAGACTGTGGCATGGTTGTTGCTCATAGCATTTATTGAAATTTATAATGAGAATTCAAAGCAGAAAGATATGCAAAAATGTATGGTTTGGTAAGGAAAGGAGCATGAGTGAATTGAAAGCTGCAGACAGGTAGGCATAGATAAAATATCTATAATTATTAAAGAGATTAGCACAGTTAAAAAGAAACATCACACTACACTGAGACAATACGTAACATGTTTTGATGGGAAGATCCAACCATGGAAGTCTTCAGCTTGTAAGAATGCAAAATTGAGGGCTGGAGAGATGGCTCAGCGGTTAAGGCACTTGCCTCCAGTGCCTAAGGCCCGGGGTTCAATTCCCCAAGACCCACATAAGCCAGACCCACAAGGTGGTGACCCTGGTGCGCTCTCTCTCTCTCTCTCTCTCTCTCTCTCTCTCTCTCTCTCTCTGTATGTCTCTGCTTGAAAATGAATCAATAAAATATTTTTTAAAAAATGCAAATTGATTTGGAAAGAGAGACCCTGAGTCCATCCATCCATCCATCCAACATCACCAACCTTTGGATGTTCCCTTGTTGACACCCGCCCCCAGTCTAGTGCCACAGCAGACAAGCGTGTGCTAGAAGCAAACTGGGGGCTTTAACTGTGAGTTACAGACAGTGTGGCTTGTGGCTTTCTCTGTCCCACCTTAAAGATGGGCCTCACTGCTTTGCCCAGGCTGATCGCCAAGCCCCTGGGCTCAAGTGACCCTCCATCCCCGCAGGCTCCACCTGGAAGATTCAACTCACCACAGGTTTAAAAGAATGAAAACTATGCCTGTGCATTGAGCATGTGCAGCCCATTCCTGCACCTCATTCCCTACAGTCAGCAGAGCAGTTCTGTGTGTAACACTTCCATTGCACTAGACACTGCATATCATCTAGAGGTGATTTCAAGTGCATGGTGGAGGTCATATGCAAATACTATATATGCTTTTTGGGTTTTTTTTGGTGTTTTTTTTTTGGAGGCAGGGGTCTCACTCTGGCCAGGCTGGCATCAGACTCACAGATATTCTTCTGCCTCTGTGTCCCAAGTGCAGGGATTAAAAACACGTGCCACCACTTGGGCCAGGAGGACCGGGCTGAGTCCTAGGCTATCCATGGTCCCCTGCCACAAGAACTGATCCAGATGGCCCACGGAGGAGGATATCCAGCTGATTGGGGATGGGGAGGGGGACATTGAGGAATTGGGGATAACAACTCATTGTTTGCCCACTGAATAATGTAACTCATTATGGACAATAAATATATATTTAAGACTTAAAAATAAACACGTGCCACCATGACCAGCTACAGTGCTATTTTACTGAAGGGATGTATGTGAACTTCTCTTCCTTTTGACATTCTGAAGGGGGCGGGGTGGGGTCTCCCGCATCAGATGCCTGAGAATACTGAAGGCTGACAAAGTGCAAATTATCACTGCACTTGGGAGCAGCAGGGACTCACAACAGGCAGCTTGGTCTCCACCTGCAGAGTGAGAGTCACTGGTCTGAGTGTCCACGTCGAGTCCTCTTGGTCCATCCGATGCCGTCTCCTCTGTGCATCCACCCTCCGGCCCTCTGAGAACAGAGCCTGTGGAACTTTTGGTCCTGGGACCCTTGACCTCTGAGCTCAGTGGAGCCTTGCTGCAGAGGGCTTAGGTAGACACAGTATGACTTTTCTGCTTGGGGATGCGTGTACCTGTGGTCACATGTGTGCAAGTGCATGTGAGTGTGCCTGCATGCCCATGTCTCCTAGGCTGTGAGCAGGGTCCTTGTCAAGTTCTGTTCAATACCCTCCCTGTGCCTGAGGCCTTTTGATTAGGGGCTCAGGGCAGAAGCCAGAGACCCCCTGTCTTTCTCCACAACAATGGTTTTCGAGGCCCCACGCCTGAGGTTTAGATTCTGAACAGCCACCTGCGGGTGGAAATGGGACCCCCCCCCAGCAGCAGTTACCCCAGGTTTGAGAGGCAGAGGTGCTGGGGTGGAGCCCCACTCATCCTGCTGATGGGGACACACTGGCTCTGAGCCCAGTGGCAGGCACGGGAGGGCCTGCTGTCAATAGCTCCCGATACTATCGCCTGCCAGGCTGTCTCTGAGACACCGCTGGAGACGTACAAGCTACTGGGCTTTCCTTAATGAGCTCTCTTCGTGGTTACGCTAACTCGAGTGCATTCTATTATTTATAGAGATAACTAAGACAGTCACTTAAGCCCCTGGATGTGGCGAGGCTTCACTCAGCAGGGGGAGTGCATGATCTCTACTAGGCTTGGCCCATCAGCTGCATCGATTTCTCACACCAGAATTAAACAAAATTGCAGCTATTTTTGCATCGGTACCAGAAGCTTCCTGTGCGATGAAAGGGCACAGGCTCAGACCCAGGAGACTGGGGCCCTGGTCTGCCTGCCTGACTTCTCTCTTGCTGCAGTGATTTTGTATAAACCGCTTCCCCTGCTTAGGCCTGAATTTTCTTATTTGTGAAATGATAGAAGTAGCCCAGATAAACTCTGAGGTCCCTAGCAATCCCAGCATCCTCTGCTGAGCAGAGCTGGCTTTTCTAATATTAGCGGACAGCTTCTGGTGTCTAGAGCAGTGCCAGCCGACACACTGGCTGCTCAGCCTTGTGGCTATTTAAAACTAAGTTAATTAAAATTCAGTAAAGTTACCAAGATATTGTAATCAAATATGAAACAGATACTTGGCATCTGCTCCTTAGTTCTTAGCACACAGTTCCTAAAGCCCTTGTAAACCGGAACACTTGAAGAGCTTTTGTGCTGATGTTAAGTTGATGTTGAGTTAAGTTCCTAACACGGAGCTACCGGGACCTTTCCGGAGCATCAGCGACAGCTCTTAAACCCTCGATTTTCTGGGTGATAGGAGCATCTCGTTCTAATGAAGCAAACCTTAATAGCCCCATGGACAGCCTCAGGTGGGCACTGGTTGCCAGGAATGAGCATGTGACCCTGTCACCCACAGCCGGGAGGAAAGGAGGCTGAAAGCTCTGTTCTTTGCCCTTGGCCGCTGATGTAATCGACCAACCCTAGGCTGCAAAGCCTGCATGAAAGCCCACGGGAAGAAGGTTCAAGGGGCTTCTGGGCCATGGAGGTACCTGGAGGACAGCAAACCTAGCGAAGACACGGTAGGAGGATGGAGCTCACCAGGGTCTCCTGTAGTCTAGGATGGCCTTAAACTCATTTGCGTTGCTGAAGCGGGCCTTGCATTCCCGATCCTTCTGTTTCTCTCTCCCAAGCGCTGGTATCCGGTGTGGGCTACCAAGTCAGGCTCACTGTTTGCATGAAATGCCCAGAGATGGCTGTAGGTGTTGAATTCGCAGCCATCAGGTTGTGGTCCATCTGCTGCCAGGATAGAGGCAGAAGTGTGCTCACAGGCCTCAACCATGTTTATTGGGAGACCTGTCTGTGTGGACTGCAGCTCCCACTCGGGCAGCGTGAACACCGGTAAGTGCTAAAGGTCTCTCCTGAAGGACTGAGTCGGGAGCAGGTCCTGCAGGCCCTCCAAGGAGCACAGGACAGGACCAGGACCCCAAAGGGCGGCCAGACCTTCCAAAGCAATGTGGAGTAGAGAGAAAGAGCAGTCATCCCCAGGATGGTTTTAGTTGTGACCAGGACATTTCAAATGAGAACACTTTAGAATCTGAAAGCCCAAAGCATCTGTTTCTAATTGAAAGGTTGCAATCTGCTTTTCATAGTTACATTTGTATGTGTTTATTAATATGCTGAATCTAGCGGAGTGAGATCCATCCTGGAAATTAAAATAGATAATTATTTCTGAACCTTTTAATCATTTTTAATCAAAATAATGAGCTGGAAAGCATGCTGCTGAGGCTACGTCTGATTATATAGGCAAGGTCTCCGTCAGAATGAGACCCCAGGGTGTGCTGTCTGCTCCTGCTCCTCAGGCCGGAGCACCCTGGTCTATATCTCAGTTTGGTGACATTTCCACCTGCTGCTTCAGGGATCAAGAGTCTGGTCCTGGCTTTCCCTCTCATCCTTGGTCTTGAACAAGTTACTAGGCCGTCCTCGCTCACTGGCTCCAGGTACAATGACAAGGCCTTTTCCAGCTCTGACCCTATGTGACCAGAATTCTGTGACTTGAATAAAGTGGACCATTCCCGTCAGCACTTGCGCAATCCAAGAGCCGCGGTATTCTCCAGGGCCCATAGCAGAGCCTCCTTCAGAACCGGATGTCCAGCCAAGGATGAGACAGAGGGCTCAGCACTGTCGTTACAGAAGGAGCCAGTGTGTGCGGCCTGAGCAGAAAGAGTAAGCCAGTTGGACATGTCATCCCAAGCCGTCATAGTGGCTGTGGAAAACAGTGTGCACGGAGGGGAGAGGCCATCTGTGGGCGACACAGAAAAGGCAGCTTCACGAGGGCAGCCTTTTGAATGCTTAAAGGTACTTCAGCTCAGATTCTGTTTGCTGAGCCAAAGTATCTGGGCTGTTTGTTTTCTTGTCATTCTCTGTTCTTTTGTTTTTTAATCTAGTTAGTTGGGTCATCCTTCTTGGAGTCATTCTTCTACTTGAACGCTTTTGGCATCTAAGATAGCATTTCATTACAGACCAACTTTGTGTGTGTGTGTGTGTGTGTGTGTGTGTGTGTGTGTGTGTGTGCGCGCGCGTGCAGGCATGTGTGCACGTGTGTGCACAGACATGTGGACTTTGAGGACAGCCTCCGCTGTCACTCCTCAGGTGTGCCATCTACCTCTTTCTGAGACAGGGTCTCCTTGGCCTTCACCCATTCAACTGGCCAGTGGAGCCCAGGGATCTGCCTGTCTCCACCTCCCAAGATAAATGTCTTGAACAACAGACTGCCTGCCAGGGCTCCCCAACACTGTCACCCTCCCAGCAAACTGCTGACCTGGAAAGACCCCGTCCCCTAGGCTTTGATGTGAGTGCTAGCTTGTTCTGAGGCACTGCGGAGCACCTGTGTTCCCGGAGCGCCATTTGACCCTGTTTGGGCTCTGATGGTTCTTAGTGCCCAGGTGTGCTGGGGGCGTGTACGCTCGTGCCATGTTTAGCTTTGGCTGCCTGGGGAAGTGACTGCCTTTTACAAAGAGAAGAGATTTGTGCTCCTTCTCATATTTATGTTTTATTTTACTCATTTTGTTATTTCATGAGTGTGTGTGTGTATGTGTGTGCGTGCATGTGGTGTGTTGAAGCTTATGACAACTTCAGGTATCATTCCTCAGGTGCCATCCACCTTGTCTGACACAAAGTCTCTCATTGTTCTGGAACTCACCTAATTAGGCTGGATAGGCTGGCCTCAAGCCCCAGGGTCTCGCCTGTCTCTGCCTCTTCAGCACTGGGATTACAATTACATATCACCGCGTCTGGCTTTTTATTTTTTTTTTTTAAAAAAAACATGGGTTTTCTGGGGATCCCACCAAGGTCTTCACGTTTGCAAGGCTAACACTACCAACTGCGCTCTCTCCCCAGCCCCTGTTAGTTCCCCCAACCCACATGCCCCCTCGTGGTACAGGCAGCTCTAACAGCTTTCCCAGAGAAAACCCAGATGTGTGGGTTAGAGTTTACACACTCCATCAGTACCCACTGAATTGTCTACCTCTCTGGCTACCCACAGGGACTCTCTAGATTAGGCCAATGTCTTTGCCTCTCACAGACGCACTGCTAGAAAGACATGCAGAGCTGACTTAGCACTCACACTTTCTCAGCTAACCTTCCTAACCAGCCTCCTGCCTTTCAGTCTTGCTCAGCTGGGTTGAGGTTCCAGGAGGAGCAGAGGCCTCTGTGGGTGATCAGTAGAGAGACACCGTCCAAGCTCGTGCAAGGCTGCTATGTACACAGAGTTCTGGGCCATGGTGCCTGTCCTAGGTGGGATGCCTCTTCTTCTAGGCCAGTGGACATCCTGGGACAGGCTCCAGGTCCTGATCTGCTGAGTGAAGGCAGTGCCCAGGGTCACAGGGTTTGTAGGCGTGAATCCATGATCTCTGTGAAAACACCTGGAAACTTAGAACCGTCTTGGAGGTGAAGTCCCAATGGGGTGCTGTAAGCCACCCTCTGTGAGAAGTATTGTCCAGCAGAGCCTGGGGACAGGGCAGCCCTTCTTGCTGTTTGCCAAGGAGAAAAAACACAACTTCTAGTTTTCAGGATGTTAGAGAACCATGTCGATGTATTAAATATAACATGTCTTTCTTGGCTAATGGTTTTTAGGATGCTGGCGGTGGTTGGAGCAGGATGGTCTGGCAGTTCAGTCCACATAGGAGACAAGTGTTGGCCTTTTTTAATGGGCTGTTCTGAGGGACACTTCATGTGTGAAAGTGCATGTGTGGGGTGTGTGTGGGGGCGGGGGGTGTCCCTCTGTCTTATGCTGTACCTGCATAAGAAATCTCAGTAGCTTCCGTTGAAAAGTTGGGGGAGGGGGAGAATCCTTGCAAGTCGCCTAGCAACAGATCCTGATAGCACATCCAGCCAACATCAGGAACCTGAGGAAGAGCTGTAACCCACAGCGTGACCCTGAGCTCTGAATCACAGAGTCTGAAAGCAGCCTGGAGTTAATTCCAGCCATGACTCAGCTAGCAGCCCCCAACCCCTCTGAAGAGAGCTGCTCCGTGGGGGGGGTGGGACAGGCCTGTCAGGTCCTTCCACCAGATTGTCAATATAGCTGTCTTAATGCGGTGGACGTCCTTATTTCAATTGTAGTAAGACTGTAGCGCACTGGTGTCTTATTACTGAAGCCACTACTTCACTATTATAAATACTCAATGATGCCTTCTAAATGGATGTTCTTGGGTCTTTGTATAAATTCAGTCCGTTCTAGGCCCCAAATCTCACCATCTACCTACCACCCAGACTCCAGCACTGGTTTTCCTTGATGGCTCACTGCTGCCCCTGGTGGACAGAGGACAAATTGCAGGCCATCTACACTTCATTTGGTCAGAGTATGGTCACTTCTCTCCAGTTGCTTTCTTGATGGGCAGCTCGGGCATGTTGGCTCAGCACTACCTCCCTATGGGCCAGGTGTTTCCAGCATCTTCCTGTCACTGCTTCTATCCTACCTTGTTGTCTGCTGTGGGGCTGGCAGACCAAGAAGGTAAAGCCACCTTTCCCAGGGGGACTGAGGACTCGTGTCCCAGGTCATGTAAGAGGTGTTTAGATAAAGCTGCTAATACAGGTGATCAGGAGAAGGGCATGGATCCATGTCACACAGTTGTTCCTGGGGGGATTTCAGCTGGACCTTTGGCATGAATTAGAATATCTCAGCCTCAGCCATGTGGCCAGCTTAGACATGGTCTTGCTTTCCTGTGCACCTCAGATGGCATGCATCATGCCTGGCATCTACCTGAACAGGTTCATGCTTTCTGTGGGAGGCTTTCCCAGGCACCTCAGATGGCTTTCAGAGTGCCTGGCATCGACCTGGTGAATACAAGTCACAGCTCTAGTTGAGACAACCAAAGATGTCCCCAGATTGTTCCAGTTGTCCCTGGAAGGGGTGGAAGATTGCGCTAGGTGAGAGCCAGTGTGAGGAAGTTGTTGGGTCCTGAGCTGCACATGAGAGGAGGGAAGAAGGCGGGGAGGGCTTGCAGGGTTAAACCACATCTGCCCATGGCCTCCCACCCAGTCTCTCCCGGGTGCTCGCTGCACCATCTGCACAGCACTGGAAAACAGGAGCCAAACAGCAAGGAAAAGTAGGAATTGTTAGAATCATTGAGAAATTCCCTTTAACCAGGGTCAGCCAGCGCTTCCCCTCGTACTGCTGTCTTCCGTGTTACCAGCGCAGGCACACGTGGTCTGTTCCAGCCCCCCTGTCCTTGTGTGGTGGTTGTAATTTGCCCCAATGCAATTGTTATATATTTCCTCACATGCTAATCACCATTTCTGTGCCAGTGTAGAGACTCCAGTTATAACAGAAGAAGCAGACTGGAAGTGTGGCCCATGGGTGTGGCCCAAGGGCTGGGTTTGGTGAAAAGTGAGGTCAGGAAGGTCCCTGCCAACACACCAGGAAGAGTCATTTTACTGTCATGTAAAAGAATCCAGAGGGAAGAAGGGCCATACAGAGAGCACTTGCAGGAGACTTGAGTAGGTGAGGATGGATCCCTGGGTTTGTTTGTCCAGGTTTAAATCTTCACTGTGACACACAGAGTGGTGACATATGCAGGAGAGGAAGCAGCATGGTGTAAACAGACGCTAGGGAGGAAGGAAATGGAGCTAAAGTTGTCAGGAAAGAGGGTTATGCAGGCACATGAAGACCCACTTTGTGGGAGACCCCTACGGGGCAGTCTTGAGATGCTGTTCCACATGGTGAAAACCTGGGGGATGAAGTTCTGAGGAAGTAAGAAACCCCTGACCACCATAGACTCATCCGTGTCCTGACCATGAACATAGGAAACCCCTGGACCAACATAGATTCATCCGTGTCCTGATCATGAATATAGGATACCCCTGGACCACCATAGACTTATCCACGTTCTGACCATGAACTTGCAAGATGAGGACAGAAGCTTTGAAGGACAGGAAGACACAGAAAGCTTCCCTGGCCTTCCAGGACTAACCACGGAAGACAAAATGCACAGAAAGGGTGTGACACAGGTACAATTCTGCGTGGTTTCATGTTGGAAAAGGAAGACCCTGTGGAAGGGTGGAGAGTAAACAGGACTTATGAGGACTGCAGAGAAGTCAGGCTTTGAAAGGTCACAGAAAAGTGAAGCCTACTGAGTATCCAGAAGAAAGGGTTGTGATTCACTTAATGTGTGAGTCAGCACAAAGACTGCAGAAGTGCTCTAGGGCGCCTGCTCTGACCAGCTCTGGCCAAGCCCTCTTCCCCTAGAACAGCTTCCGTTGAGAGAACCAGTGGCGTAAGGCACCTTCCAGCCACCCAACGTTGCCATTGCCAGCATAGCCGATTGGGCCAGGAGTGGATGTCCCAGAGACACAACTGTGATGAAGATCTGGCAAGCAGAGATGGACCAGGCCCACTCTGAGCTGCTCCAGGGACTTTGGCATAGAGAAAACTTCAGAGTAGGTATAGTGACAGAAGGTCTCAGAGTGGAGACGGCATCATGGACACCTGGTATGCTGAGTGATGTCCAAGGCAGCACCCCCGGGGAGTCAGGAGAGGCAGAGGCAGGGAGGAGAGGACGCTGGGTCCCCGAGGCAGGGAAGCCAGACATGAACAGAGAGTGGCGACTCTATTCCTTCCTTGTCTCCCCAAAGCCCTTTCATCCTTCAGATTTCACTAGGTCCTTACAGATTCCCTCTAACACGAGGATGTGTCTGTCGCTTCCAGTAAGAGGAAAGTTCTCGGACCACCCAGGAAGACTTATGAAGTATGGCACCATTCGACCTTTAATTGAAAAATCTGCTGAAGTGAAATAATTATGAATCCAATATTGAAGAAGTGCAGAGGCATCAGGGCTCTCATTTATCACTAATGCCCTGAGGAGACGGGTCACCGAGTGCCTGCCCGGCCTCATCCTTCTAATGATACAGTTTTGCAACGGCATCGGGATAAAAGCTTAAAAGCACAGAATGTTGTTAGGGACTATTATTCCTAATTTAGGCAATAATCCTGTAATCAGACAAGATGTGCAGAGAAGCGTCTCTCCCCACAGCCTTCATCATCAAAATTACAATGGTGATTTAGCATAACCACACACACAGCATAGCAAACCCTGACCAGCCAGTGCAGTGCTCCCAGAGACACCACAGTATCAGTGTGGTTTTCTTTGTGAGTAGGACAAACAGGTGCTTTTTAATTTATACACAGGTGTGTACTTACATACCCTGTGCTGTGTAAAGATGTATTCTCTGTGTTTACTTCAATAGATCTAACTTTTTAAATGAAAATGTAAACTTTATTTAAAATAGAGACAATACTGAGCAATCTTTCTAAGAGAAGATGTAGTAATGACTATGAACGTAAAGACCTAGCAAACTTAGGTACTAAGGACCTAGCAAGCTTGGGTACTAAGGACCTAGCAGGCTTGGGTACTAAGGACCTAGCAGGCTTGGGTAC
>PVHP010025063.1:12147-25982 GCA_004024765.1 Zapus hudsonius
TAGAAGGCTTAGACACCAGGTACCTAGCAATCTTAGGTACCAACTGTGCTTGACCTTTTAGAGAGAGGGAGCGAGGGTCATCTGTCCCTGCTTCAAGCTTGAGTTTGCTTGTCATGAAATTCAGGACAGTGGCCATCTGGTCTTAGGCTCTTGACATTCTTATGTTCTTAGATTCACCTAAGCAAAAAGCCAAGACGAAGTGTACATGTCTGCTTGGTGTGTGTGTGTGTGTGTGTGTGTGTGTGTGTGTGTGTTGTTCTTACAGAGAATGAAGACCCAGTGGGTGCAGCTGTGAAGTGCAACACAGTCCGTGCTGGAGCACCACCACGCTGGAGCAGAGGCCCAGGAAGCCATAATGATCAGACAGCATGCAGTGAAGTTGCACAGTGATTTGGAAACAGAGTTGCCTTTTCATCTGAGTTGTGCATCTCATTTGTTCACCCCAACATGAACCCTCATGTGTTCCCCAGTGCGTCCCAAAGACACAAGTTTCACACATCTTCACTCAGTCATTGTGAGTCACTTGACCTGGCCACAGCGGACGCCTGATTCTGTTTCTGTGACTTGAACTCAAGGTCCCCCCAGGCGCGTGCCGGAGAGAGCAGTGGTCTCAGAACTCAGACAGCTGCCTGTTCACATCCACCAAGATGCTTCAGTGCTTGGTCTCAGTTTGCTCATCCATAAAATTAGCTGAACTATAATTCATTCCAACACCTGATGCTCTAGTCCAAATACTGTTTTTCTTTTCTTTTTTTTTGTGCTGCTCGTCCAACACATAGTCTACCACGGAGTTAGATCCTCAGCTCCTGAGGAGGATATTCCTCGTAGGTGTTTTTGGCTCATCTTGACCGATAAGGAAAGTGGTTTCCCCCCCTGGTCAGCCCCCACTTGTTCTCTGAACCCTCCCACTCCACTCTCCACAGTCGGATCTGCACTGTGGGCTCAGCACTAGTAAGTGTGATTCTGTTGCTTTGAGGAGGAAGACAGAATTCTTGAGTTGACCTGTGAGAGTCTCCTCGCCCTGCCTCTTACCTCTCTCACTTTCCAGCCTCCTCATCATTGTGTGTCCTGCATGCTTTACTTGGACCTCGTGGCAGTTACCTTCTCATTGCTGGGACAAACACCCAGCCAGAGGCAGCTGATGGAAGGAAGGGGTTTGTTTCAGGCTTATGGGTTCCAGGGGAAGCTTCATCATGGATGAGGAAGCATGGCAACTGGCTCACATCAGGAGAGAGAGAGAGAAGAGAGAGAGAGAGAGAGAGAGAGAGAGAGAGAGAGAGAAAGAGAACATGCTAAATAGCTCTGAAGCTCGTAGGTGAACTAATCAGACCCCAAGGCGTGCCCCCAGTGATAAGCCTCCTCCAACAAGGCTCCTCCTCCCAAAGGCTCCACCTCAGCCTGGGACTGAGTAGGAAGCTTAACTCCAAACACGAGTCTATGGGAGAAATTCTACATTGAAGCCATCACCAGCCTCATGAGTCTGGTTCCTTAAACCCACATTTTCTCTTCCTGACACAGACCAAACCTGTTCGCAGGCAGCTTCATGTGCTCAGACCATGAGTCCTGCCCCACGTGTTCAGGACGCCCTCATTAAGAAACCAGGGATCTCCCTTCTCCTTCATCAGGGCCTTTTCTGACCTGAGTCACATCCCTGGTCTCTCCTCTCGAGACAGCATGGTCTACCTCTTCAGGCCTCGCGGTATCTTTTCGTGGTTAGCTGATTTTTGTCCCTGTTGGACTGAAAGATCCATGAGGCCACAAACAGTGTCTGCTTTGTATGTTATTATGTCACCAGCACTAATGCAATACCTGACTTGTCATAGGTCCTTTAAAATGTTTGTTATGGGGTGAGAGCACTGGTCTCTGCTGTGAGGGAGGACTGGTCTCTGCTGGGAAGGAGCACTGGTCTCTGCTCTGCGTTCAGTTCATGTTGCTTTCTCTCCAGAGCTCCTTCTTCTCTTCCTCATAGCTCAGACTTTCTAGATGCTTCTCTTGGATTGCACTGTCCTCAATCTCTCCAGCCTCTGTCACCCTGTCAACCGACTAATCAGTTCAGCTGACATTCTCATAGTGTCCAATTTAAATTGGACAACACACTGGGCCCTTGAGGACTTAAAACAGACAAGATACCAAAGGCCTCCAGAATGCAATCTGACTGAGTGCTGAATTGGGTGTGGTGGCAATGAAAATGACTGAAACACAGAAGTAAGAGTGTCTGCGTGGCCTGGAAAAACCTAGGAACATTTCAGGGGATGGGCCTTTTACCTCAGACATCCTCAGCCTGCATGTGGGCAGAGGGCATTGCCGGGAGGAGATGGGGAATAAGTGTGGGCTCGGGAGAGCATGGCCCAGCATAAGGCATGATGGGAGGAGAGGCTGGCCACTGGTGGGCTCGAGGACCAGCCAGGGAGCAGGGCCTAATCCATGCAAGCTTTGCACACAGGTTAATGGGATCTCTTTTGCCGGTTAAACATTTTTGTGGGAAGAGCGGCAACTGGAGATGGTGTGGACAGATGTGCAGACATGCCTCATGGTGGGTGGCCATTGGACAGTGAGTGAGAAGTGCTGGAATCTTCCCCGTGAAGGGGGCTTGACGGATGGAGTGACCTGACAGCCATCCTGTGCCAGTGACAGACTTGACAGTGAGGCTTTGTGGGTCAGAGGGAGGGCTTCTCCTGTAATATGAAGGGGCAGGTAGGACCACTGAGGCCTCACCAAAGGCCCCTGAGGTCTCTTCCACACTGGGTCAGATGGCTTTAGTGGCCAGGAGTTGGCAGGGTAGGCTGAACCATAGTAGAGAGAATGAAATATCACAGGTTCTGTGCGACAGAAGATCTGGCAGAAACAACCGAAGGGAGGAAGGATTGATTTTGGCTCATGGTTTGAGGAGCTGCAGTCCAGCATGGCAGGGGAGCGTGGTTTGAGGCAGCTGGTTAGCAGCCAGGAAGCAGAGGGCTCTGGTTGGAAGTGGGGTCGGTCACAAGTCCTCAGACCTGCCCACTAGAGACCTGTGTCCTGTAGCTTGGACCACTCCCTTAAGGTTCCACAGCTCCCAGAACGGTGCGCCCAGTGGGACCAAGTGTTCAAACACAGGAGCCTATGGGATATTTCACATTCAAACCAGGTTTTGCTTCATCATTTGAGTAGAGCCTGGGCAGAAGTGTGAACTGGCTCTGTATTCAGAAGGAAATAGGCATCAAATGTCTGGCCTGGCCCCATCCAATTAAGAGGGGAGCCTCAGGCAGCACTCATTCCAGTGAGGAGAGCAGGCTCTTACCCGCTAATGAGGCTGGTCTCAGGGGGACTTGATTTGGCAGTTCTAACAGTTTAGCTATTAATGTTGATCTCTGAAACGTACACAGCACCGATGGTGGACGTGACATTGAGCTGGGATCTGAGAGGTCTGATTAAATGAGTCCTGGAATCCCGTTTCCTCGAAAGCCTTGGTCACTGAGATTCCCATTTTCCTCCCAGAAGTGTCCATCTGTGAACGTGATCCAATCCCCCAGCTGGCCAGACTCCCTGGACGGAAGGAGGCTGGCAGTGTGGGGAAGTGGTTAAGAACACGGGCTCTGGAGCTCAGCTCCCAGCTCGGGCGGGGCACCTATGCCGTTGACCCCCGGCCGTTCATCTGTACAGTGGGGTAGCAGTGACACTGCTCTCAGGGTCACCTGGCATTGTCCACACAGGTGCTGTGTAGAAACTGCTGCCTACGTGACCTGTGTCGCTGTTGTTTTTATTATTGGCAGGGGCTGAGGCAGGTGTCTGCTGTTTTATTATCTCTGTTTTCCAAGTGGGCTTGGTTCCCAGAATGAAGGGTCCATACGGAGCTGTTGGCTATGAGGCCTTTTAGGGACATCTGTTGTCACTGATACGTGACGAGGACTGGCAGAGCCTGGTCTCGGGTGGGTGTATTAGTTACTTTTCTCAGACACCTGACAAGAAGCAACTTACAGGAGAAAAGGTTTATTTTGGCTTATCGTTGAGGAGGACAAAGTCCGGGGTGGTGGGTAAGGTGTGGACGCAGGAGGTGGCATGGCTGGTCACATTGCCTTTGGAGTCAGGAATCAGGGTTGGAAGCGGGACCTGGCTCCAAGCCTCAAGGCTCAGCCCCAATGACTCCCTCCAGTGAGACTTCACCTCTTACAGGGTCTACGGTCTGGACAGCCAGCACCACCAGCTGGGGCGTGAGCCTAGGGGTACATGTCACATTCAAACCACAGCAGTGAGGGTTTATATTCGGCCAGGGTCCCCCAGGCAGGCAAAGCAAGCTGGCAGGGCTCCCCAACCCTGCAATCGCCTCAAGGAGAGAGTGTGTAGTGGGGAGGGAGGACATAGGAAGACTTCCATTGTCCCAAACGGCCTCGCAACCTTAGAGACCAGAGTTTTAGGTTCGCCTTGCGTTTCTGAGAGTTTGGTCACAGTAGGCCTCGTTTCTCCAGTGTTAGGCAGGCAGGAGAGTTTGCTCTGTTCTCTGTCTAAATGTCACTCATCCCTTCCAGCTCCACTCCTTCCCTGGAGCTGTTTGATGATCTCAGCCTCACACAGCTCTTTTTCTCTGAAATCCCTCAGACTCTGTTCCTCGGCAGGCTTGGGTTCAGAACTGCACGGTAAACAACTTGGGTATCAGAGGCATGGTTGTTTACTATGTGAGCAGCGACCAGCACAGCAGAGACACCTGTCCATCCGTCACAGGGCGCTTTGGAGCCTGGGACCAGACTCTCATCTCTGCCTTTCACTCCCTGTGTGTCTTTGGCTGAGTCATCCAAGCTCTTTGGACCTGTTTTCTTGGCTGTCACGTGATAAGGATTCCTGCTTCAGACCCTGGTGAGCTTGGAGGGCATGACCCCAGGGAGTACTGACTGGAACGTGATCAGCTTTCTACAGATGCTGTTTCCGGGGCTATAAGATGGCTTGGCAGATAAAAGTTCTTGTTGCACAAACATGAGGACCTGGTTCAATCCCCACAACCCACACAGAAAGCTGGGCATGGCCATGCGTGCCTTAGTACCAAGGGGGTGGTGACAGGATGGATGGGGCTCCCAATCAGCCAGTCTCACTGACAAGTGGCAACTCCAGGTTTAGTGAGAGACTATGTCTCAAGGAAATAAGGAGGACGAGCCATAGAGGAGGGCACCTGACATCCTCCTCTGACCTCTGCATTCATGGGTACAGAGCATGTCCATACACTACACACACACACACACACACACACACACACACACACACACACAGAATAAATAAATAGGGACTGAAGATATGGCTCAGTGATCAAGGTACTTGCTTGCAAAGCCTAACATCCAGAGTTCGATTCCCCAGCACTCATGTAAAGCTGGATGCACAAAGTGGCACATGCATCTGGAGTCTGTTTGCAGTGGCTGGAGGCCCTGGTATGCTCACTCTCTGTGTCTGTCTCTCTTCTGTCTCTCTCTGCTTGCAAATAAATACAAATAATTAAAAAATAAATAATAAACGCTATTTCTACTTTGGCTTGCAGGAGACTAGGGGCGGGGTGGGAGGTGGACAGAGGTCCTAGTTGACTTGCCTGATCTTCAAAGAGGAGTAAGAAAGCCAAAGAGCGAAGCAGAGGACGCGTGCACAGGTGAGCGAAACAACCCTGACGCCCCTACAGTTTGGGTTGCAGTTTCTGCTCTTCTCAGGAGCCCCCTGTTCCTTCCAGAATGTGCTATGTGCTTCCCCACCTGCCATCAGGGGTGGAAGCTGTTCTTAATGCTCCTTCCCTGCTCCAACACCCTGCAATAGGTAGAAGTCAGAGTCCCGGCACCGTGCGGCACCAGGAGCAGCTGGAGCCCCTCTCACTGGCATGGTTCTGTTCTTTCTGTACCATTTCAGAAATGGCTCATGGTCAGTAACTGTTCTGCAAACTGCCTCTCTTAGAAGATTTCTAGGGGCTTTGTTGTTGTTTGGGTTGTGTACAAATGTATATTGTGTGTGTGTGGACTCAGTGTGTGTATGGCTGTGTGTGTTTGTGTGTGGACATGCATGTATGGGTGTGTGTTTGTGTATGCTCATGTGTGCATGTGCACATAGAGGTCAGAGGTTGACATTGGGCGTCATTCTCAGTCACTCTACCACCTTATTAAATTTTTTGATTGAGAACTTCATTGCACAGTAATTTGATTATGTGCATGTATCATCTATCTCTTGGGTCCTCTCCACCCCACCCCTCCCCAGAGGACCCTCGTCTTTCAAGGACGTGCTTCCTCTGTTTTATTGTCTCATTCCTTTTGCCTTCCTCTGTCAAAATCTTGCTGGGCTCGGAACCGTCCTGCTGTGTCGGGGGACTGATCACTGTGGGGTCATGAATGCACAGGGGACTCATGTCGGGAGGATTGTGCCTTCCCTCCCTGTGCCTCTTAGGTTTCTCTGTCTGCTCTTCAGCAAGGGTCCCTGAGCCTTGGAGGGCGTGTAGGAATCTCCTTCAGTGTTGAGCTTGCTAAAGCCTCTGATTTGATGGGTTCTGAGTCTCCTCCACGTCTACTGCCTTCTCCATAGACACGGCTCTCTGGCTCGCAGTGTGCGCAGCCCTCACATTCATTCCGCCACAACCCTAGAGCTCACTGGTGACGCTGCTGTCGCTGGCCGGCAAGCCCAGGGGCCCTCCTGTTTCTGCCTCCCCAGCTCTGAGATTACAGGCTTGCCCCACATTGTTGGGGTGCTGGGGAGCCCAGGTCTCCATGCTTGCCCCGTAGCACTTACCCACTGAACCATGTCCACAGCCCATCTGTGGTTTTCCAGCTGGGTTCTGAGTGCTCCCTGAGGAGGGACAGCTGGGCCACGTGACTCACGCTTCCCCGTCCTTGTTCGGGATGAAACCTCAGCTCTCCCAGAAGCCACTTCACCAGAATGCCAGGGATCTTCTCGGTTCTAAGAAATTTATTGCAATGATTCTTTTTCAATCTCAAGTCATAAAGTCATTTTAAACTTTAAATGTCATAGCAACATGAATGAAGGATTTATTGAGGGGGAAATAAATTGATTTACCAGGTCCCAGCTGGCTTTGGGAGCCAAGGTAACTTCAAGAAGACCTGGCCTGGCAAAGTCAATAGACAGGAGCTCTTGCAGAAGTCACTCTGGAGCAGTGGGGCGGGTTTTCAAGGAGAACCAAGCAGTTGAATTCACCCTCAAGAACATTCCAGTGCCTGAGTTATGATCTCCTGCCAAGCCCCTGAACAGAATCCCATAGGAAAGGAGCTGTCTTCCTGGAAGTCTCTTCTTCCTGCCTCACAGTCTGTGGCCAGCTGTTTAAGAAATGAGCTCAGTAGCTTCTCGGTCCCCTCAGCCTCACTGACCGCCCCCAGTAGCTTTCTGCCCTCTGCCTTCCCCAGGAGGGCACATGAATTCCATGAACGTTCCACACGTGCTGTTTCTGTAAGTATACACGCTTGAATACAATGACATGCCACAGCTCATGTGACAGGAATGCATTTTGGAAAGGCTCCTAAGGGCATCGGAATTTCACAGGGATTGCTCAGGTCCTCTTCTAGCTTTGGAAGGGCTTAGAGGAAAGTTCTAGACTTTGACAAATGATCTGCGCTTGGCTTGTTTAAAGTACAAGAAGCGACAGAAACCAATGATTTTTGACACAAAGACCCCTAAGCTCACAACATTAAAGCAGCCTTAATACTCACCCACCAAGATTCAGGGAACTGAGCGGAAGAGGAGGCGGAGAGATTGTGAGAGCTGTGGTGGGGGAGACTATCCAGAGGCATGGCACCCCTCAGTAACAACATACTAGGGCCAGGAGAACCTGGCTGAAAACTAGGCTATCCATGGTCCCCTGCCCCAAGGACTGATCCAGAGGACCCATGGAGGAGGTTATCCAGCTGATTGGGGATGGGGGAGGGGAGCATCAGGGAATTGGGGATAACAACTCACTGTTTTCCCACTAAATAATGTAACTCATTATGGACAATAAAAAAAATAAAGTACAAGAAGCCTATGGTTCACATTTTCCTCCTCCCACGATGTCATTCTTACAAACCTGTGTCTGTCTGTACACGACGTGCCTGCTGAGAGAGAGAGAGAGAGAGAGAGAGAGAGAGAGAGAGAGAGAGAGAGAGAGGGAATTATCTAGGCATGATTTGGGGGAAGGAGACCCAGAAATGGTCTATGGGGATGGACACCTGTGAGCAGAGCACGCTCAGGCAAAGGGAGAGCCAACCACTGTGCAGTTGAAGAGTCTTTGTTTGGTGTTCCCATTCCCTTCCCAGCTGTCTTGCCTGGAGAGACGGGAGCTGGGCATTGTCACCCTCCCTGTGGGGTGTGGGCTGCCTCCCGGGGCCATGCCTTGCATCAGACATTCTCCAGGGCTGAGGGGAGTTCTTGGAGAGGGTCTCCATTGGCAGCTGCCAACTCAGGAAGAAAATGGAAGCGTCTCGTGTTTGCCTGGCGATCGTATGTTGACATACCTTGTTTCCTTTGCCAAGCCCTCACAGGATGACTCCTGCCCTCCTTGGTGTCTGGTCTCTGTGCTAATGTGGCTTTCTCTTTGCTGGACTGTGAGGGCAGGAAGTGGGTCACCTCATCTGACACCCCAACATTGGGTGCAGTACCTGAGCTGAGTGTGGGGGATAAGTGTGGCTCTTCTCTCATCGGAGTGACTCTGCGGTCTGCCTGTTCTGCTGTGTCCCTGTCCCTGTCTGGAGGCTTCAATCCTGGGGCTGCAGGTGGTGGCCTTTAATCCTAGAACTGGGAGGCTCAGGTAGGAGGATCTCTGTGTTTGAGGTAGCCTGAGACTACATAGTGAACTCCAGGTCAGCTGGGCTAAAGCGAGACCCTCCCTCCCTCCCTTTAAAAACCAAAGAAAGGAGAGGAGAGAGAGAGAGAGAGAGAGAGAGAGAGAGAGAGAGAGAGAGAGAGAGAGAGTCCATTTTGGCTCAGAAGGTGGAGGCCAGGAGCAGGGTACATTTTGAGGTGATGGCAGGCAGCACCTGGTCTTTTTTAGCGATCACCCTGGGCCCTTCTTGTGCCCTGTCTTCAGAGGCTCTGAGAGGCTTGGGGTGCATAAGGCTCCTTGGCTCCCCTGGCTTCAGGCACCCATTAGAGGAGGGGAGGACATCATCTTTTCTACTGAGGCTCTTCTAGGGTCTTGGGAAGACGGGCACACACTATGAAGCATGGCGTGCGCACACACACCAAGCCCACTAGTTTCTATGTTGGCATCAATCTCACTCAGGTTGTGGGGTTCACAGTATTCCCCAGGTTTTTCTCCACCCCTGTTGAGTGTGCTCAGAGCAACACTCTCCTCTGAGGCCAGCTAGTGCCCCTCACACAGTGTGCCCTGCATGAAATGTTCCCCGCATGCAGCACAAGCTTCTCCAACCTCTCTGTGGGTCTCTGCTTCATTCTCTAAAATCAGGGATGGGTTCCGAGCTGTCCCCGCAGGCTGAGCTGGCTTCCTCCCTTTCTCTCCCTCCCCCTGCCCTACCAGGCTGCGGAGCCCTGGATCCTCCCCACACTTATCTGCCTCATTACTCCCCAGCTACCTCCCACTCCTGTCTGGGATTGACTCATTCTGAGAAATGGCCCCAAAATTACTCTCTTCCCGGGATAAAATATTCATCATCACTTAGATCTCTATTTTTATTAAAAACTTCAAGTAGAGCAGACTCTGTTAGGGTTGTCATACATCATGGGCGCTCGGAGCCTGCAGGGCGTCATTGGAACCTGGGGCTGACAGGGTTGTGATCACTGTGTGAGGAGAGCCAGGGAGGGGGCAGCAGATGCCCTGTGACATTTGCAGAAGTAATAATGTTAATGATGATGATGACAGTGATAAAGTAGGCAGGTTAATCATTAGGGTTTTCTTCTCTGCCATTTCCCCAGTGCCCTCTGCATTCTCTGCCATATGTAGGGACTGAGAACAATGAATCAGTTAGTGCCTTCCCCAGGACAACCAAGGCCCTCTCTTCTAACTCTGCAAGGGCAAGCTCACTGCTTGCTGCTTTGGTTGGTATTGCTCTTGGGTGCAGCTACAACCCTGAGCCAGAGGGAGGTTTATTGTGCACTGAGGGCCCGCATAGAGATCAGGTTAGCTTGTGCCTTGATAGATGAGATTTAACTGAGGGCTTAGGTGCTGTTCTCTGCCAGAATAAAGGCTCCCCTGCCATGCCAGTTGTGGTGTGTCAGAGGTGGTGACGCTGTGTGTCCAGGAGCTTGTGAGAATGTGTGTGAGTGCACGGGCATGTATGCAGAAGCTATGGTGGGAGTTGGGAGGCTTCAGCTTAAGGCATTAAAGTGCTGAGGTTTATTGAATTGCCATCTCTAACCCTGGACAGTGGGTCTTCCTCACCTTCCCTCTTTAGGGTTGGACTTGTGTGGAGCCTAAGACCCGAGAGGGGCTGTGGTGGTTTGATTCGGGTGTTCCTATAAACTTATCCTGAATGCTAGGTCCCCAGCTGGTGGCAATTAGGGAATCAGAGCCCCCTGGAAGAAGTGTATTGTTGAGGGTGAATTTAGGGCGTTACAGCTTCTTCTTGCCCTTGCTCGACACACTCTCCTGCTGCTGTTGTCCACCTGATGGTGGCCAGGAGGTGATGTCCAGCCTCTGCTCATGCCATTGTTTTCCCTGCCATCATGGAGCTTCCCCTCAAGTCTGTAAGCCACAATAACCCTTTCCTCCCATCAGCTGTTTGGTTGGGCTCTTTTCTGTGTCGATAGAAGCTAACCGCAAGAGGGGCCACCAGTGTTCCAGAGAGTCATGAGTCAGACCAGCCTGACCAGCCCTCCACAACCTGCCTAAATTGAGGGGAAGAATTTAAGGGAAATAACTTGTCTACAAAAAGAAGCTGTTCACATCTACCATCCCCAAATCCCTGGTGCTGAGAGTCAGAGACCCGCAAGAGAGTAACTCATAAAGTGTGTGTGTCTACACTCTTCCCCTTCAGTTAAATCCAGACTTCTGTCTTACTTCTGGCTGGTTGAAAGAGGCCAACTCCTCACCTTGGCACTCATCTGAGGACCCCTCTGATGCCCCTACTCTGCCCACCCTGCCCAGGGTGAGACCCAGACTAGCAGGAAGATAAGAAACACACCTACAGACGTGTGCCCTCCTCCCAGGCTAGGAGGAGAAAGAGGAGGAGACATAGCTGCAGACACCTCTCTTCTTCCCCAGCTGGTAGAAATCTCAGCAGCTCCTGCCAGTGCTGAGCCAGGAAGGACCAATGAGACTAGGATTGTGACAGAATCCAACAAGTCCTGAGTTGGGTCCTGGTTACAGGAAAGGAGTGGCCACCCATCAGTGGAAGTCCTTGAAGTGAGGACAGTTAGAGGAGTGTGAGGGAGGCTGGCATTACATCAGTACTAGGGTTTGAATGTGAAATATCCTCCACACGGTCATGCGTTTGAACACTTTGTTCCCAGCTGAAAGTTATGGAGCTTTTGGTAGACGGAGCCTTGCTGGAGGAAGTTGGGTATCTGGGGTAGTGGCCTTGGGATTTAAGCCTGGTTCTGCTTCTTGGCCCACCTGCTGGATGTGAGCAACCTTCCACCGCTGTGTTTCAACCACCATGCCTTCCTGGCTTTGAGGAACTGCATTCTACTGAAACAGAAGCCAAATATACCCTTCCTCCCTCAAGTGGCTTCATTGAAAAACATTGTGTGTGTGTGTGTGTGTGTGTGTGTGTGTGTGTGTGTGTGTGTGTGTGTGTGCGCGCGCACCAGGGTCTCTCCAGATGCATACATCATTTGACGTCTGGCTTTATGTGGGTACTGGGGAATTGAGCCTGGCCTGACAGGCTTTGCAGTCATTGCTGTGGCTTAAGCCCTCTACCCAGCTCTCAAGCTGCTTCCTGTTGGGTGTTTGGTCACAGTGACCAGAGCAGGAGCTAATACCATCACTGTTGGAAGAGGGCTGTTCAGAGGGACATCTGTGTTGTTCCAGACACTTCCACATGCTGTGCCTCATACCCTTTAATGTCACATTGTGTCCTGTGGAGTCAACAGCCCTGTGAGCTGGAACCTTTAGGGATTAACCAATTAACCAACTCAGCAAATGGCCCAAGCCTGATATATTCTCTGCTGACAGACGCGTGGGGTAGAAATTGTGCTCATCAGGCCCTTTCTGAAGCCTGGAGGTGATTTCTGAGCAGGCAACCTCATTAGTATGCCTGTGTGTGGACTCCAATCAAAGAAGGGCCAGGAGTGTTATTCAACCCTCCAAGGCAAAGCAGGCCAGCTGAGCCCGATTAATAGTGATTGGAATCTCTTCCTACCAATAAATGTGCTTATTAATTTCGATGTTTGGAGCCCTTGTTTGTGTGGCAGCAACGGTTCCTGTTCCTCCGATGTTCGCTTCTCTTTCCCCTCTGTTTTCACTTGAAATAGTATTTTATGAAGACTCGGGCTGTGGGCTGCAGAGGGTTTCCCTTATCCTCAGTCAAATGCCCTCCTTCTGACTCCAGAAACTTCTGGTCAGATAGTGAAAGATTAGGACCCAAGTCTCATTTCTGCCCAAAGGCCTCCCTTGTGGGAAGGCAGGAGAGCAGCCACTGTTCTCAGGGAAGACATGGACCAGGCACTTGGGTGATTTCCGGGCGGCAGGAGGATGTGGATGGGGCAGATCCCATGGTGCTGTGCACTTGGCATTTGGTCTCTTGTCCCCCAGGTGCATTCCCAGTGTGTAAGCACCTCCACCCTTCTCTTCGTACCTCCAAAACAACTGTTAGCAAAGAGGCTGCCGGACATTCAGAAACTTACCAGTGACTCCAGGCCAGGTCTGCTTGGCTGGCGGGTGGTTTGCTGGGGTGTCCTGGGGAGGGAGGGGGCTCAGAGAAATTGAAGAGAAGGAGCAGTTCTGTGTGGGGTCGGGCTCACTCCAGTGCTGAGGGCCTGCCTGGGCCTAGCGAGTTGCGTGCATTTAATAACATCAGGCAGGTGCTCATGGGAATAGGTGTTTCATTTGGTGGAGTCCTCTTGTTCGGTTGGTGCATCAAGTCTATAGCCTCAGAGAACTAATACAAGCCACAGGGAATAAAGACTGGCTGTTGTTTTAATAAAAAAAAGAAAAAGGAACAGGAACTGGTCTTGGAGTCTGTCTGGGGCTTTTGGGCCGCACAGGCAGAGTGGAGACAGGAACGCTCCCTGGGAGGCTGGGCCGGCTGCTGTTCCGGGCCAGGTGTGCTGCTGGCTGGCTAGCACCGGGGTACAGGCACGCTCCATGGCGGCGGCACGAAGGGGACCGTGGGGAGGAAGGGAGCTGGCATGCTCCAAGCAGCGGCGGCGGTGGACCCGAAACCGGGCACCCATGGAGGCATGTCCGTGGGCCTGAGAGCCCACAGAAGTGTTACAGCTTTGTGTGTGTTCAGCTCATCTCTCCAGAGAGAATAACGGGCATAGACCCAGGGAAAAAGTATGATAAGTAATCCCATTTTATTATAGCAGCATCATGGGTTAAATAGAAATTGAGGAGGTAGGAGGGAAAGAAATGGACAATGGAGATTGGCAGAAATCAGCAACCTTAATACCTGCTTTGCATGTGGACGTGAGCTTGGGCACGTATCAGATGGTGGGGGTGGAGGAACTGCCACCTTCTAGGCACAGCTGGGGTGCGAACCTGGGTCTATGTGGCATGCTTTTTGGGGGATTGGGAGTCTCAGAGTTGAGGGTGGAGATAGGGAAATGCCTACCGGGGTTAGCCACCGGGGTTTCTGACCTCATTCAACACCCTCTTAACCCTTTGTCTCTGTGCCCTCCTTAAACAATACCAACAACTGGCGAGGCACAGTCTGCCCTCAGACCTTATAACCCAGTTCAGTGCATAGATGAACCTCAGTGTGTGTGTGTGTGTGTGTGTGTGTGTGTGTTTGAGAGAG
>PVHP010025064.1:0-25903 GCA_004024765.1 Zapus hudsonius
AATCCAAATGCTCTCTTTGTGGTCACTCTTTAGCCCCTCACTTTAGTTTACTTTAGTTCCACTTCTCAGTCGGGGATTGTTTGTTCATTGGTCCATTGTGTGTCTCAGTCCCTTTCTCATTCTCCTGAAGGCAGAAAATCTGTCCTCTGAAGGTGACATTCTGGGTGTTTGCAACTACAGGGAACTGTCTAACCAAAGTAAGATCCCTTCTTTTACATATATCAGTGTAGAAACTCAGCAAGAGTAAATGATGACAAGCCACACAGGTAATCCACACACAGTAGGGCTCAGATGGGAGCTGTGGATCCATATCATGTGCCCATATTACTTCAAAACACGCTATCCTACTACCGATGCTGTATGAAACCAGACGACAAAGTGGCAGATATGACTGCTTTTAGTGAGAGCGCATCTCGAAGGGGACTCCTGTAAGCTGGATATAATCTTTCTCTCTTTGTTACCCGAGTAATTTTTTACTACAGAAAATTCAGAAAGTGGTGAAATTTCTACATTCTGGTTACAGCACTTAGGAGAGCATCCTTGGTTTTTATTTTTTTTAACTTTAAAGAATAATTCAGACTTCCAGAACAGTTGTAAAAATAGTTCACTGGATCCCATGTACCCTTCAGTCTGCTTCTGATAGCAGAGTGAATAGTAGCACAAAAGATCAAAGCCAGAAGATAAAACTGACATAAAACACCAATAGCTAAACTACACAGATTTTATCTGGATTTCACCCACTTATATTTCTACTTAAAGTCTTTATTTTTTTTCTGCCTCAGAATCCCATTTCAGATCCCTATCACATTTAATTGTTACATCTTTGTAGTCTCCCAGTTCTCTCATGATCTTGGACCTTGAAGTGTCCCAGCCACTTAGGACATCCTTCAAATGGGGGTTTGTCTCATATCTCCTCCTGAATTGATTGAAGTTTGGGGTAAGAATCCCACAAAAGCAGCAGGCCTTGCTCCGTGCTTCTGAGAGGTTAGCGAGGCGTCAGAGGTGCTACTGCTGGTGATGTTAACTTGGACCACTTGGTGAGGTGAGTTTCACCCCTAAAATTATATCCTCCTTTCATCAGAGAAATCACTATCTCGGCTATGCAAATAGCTGTTTCTTTATCGTGCCTCTGGTTTTAGCCGCCATTCATGGCTGATACCCTGAATGCTTTCTGTCACTGGGACTCAGGGGTGAAGGGCAGATACTTCAATCCTCATCATGGGACATCCTGAGGAAGGCAGAAGCCAGGTGTCTTGGTGCCTCAACCGGGCCATCAAGGACTAAGGACTAAAGCTCTTATTGTTCTTTCTGCTGTCCTCCGTACACAAACCTTTGCCCTCAGATTTGGCCTGAGTAACCACAGTTCTGAAAATGTGACAACATCCTGCTGGAGAGAGAGAGACCTGACTCCACCGAGGTCTTTCTAACCAAGAAGCCAAGCATGTCCCAGAACCACCTTTGCTCTCAGATACCTTCCCGTGGGTCCTACTGAGCAGGCTCTGAGTCTGGCCCCATGATGGAGTTGTCCACAAGGCTTGGGAACTGTCTGCACTCTTGGGTGGGGGAGGGGGTTTCGCATGGAAAGCACTTGGGAGAAGGTGTGTTGGAGAGCCTGCCACACTGCATTGCCCCCAGCTATTGAGCCCTAGGGATCCTTGTGGGATGAATGAGGCTCTCTGCTACCTGCAAGATAACCTGCCATGGCCTGGACACAGCAGAGCTTGTTACTTGAACAATGGATCTGAGGGTGGTGAGGTCAGTCCGACAACCTAGGGAGCCAGGTGGGTCCCTCATGGGGACAGCGTGTGACACCTCACAGTGCTGGTGCCTTGGTCTCCCATGGAGGGTGGGGTCACCTCTGGCCCTGCAGTTCCTGTACCAGTGCCTTGGAGAGACCTTAGGAGGTATTCTGGAAGGAGAACAGAGATGTCTGCCTGCTAGGCCCAAACCACTCTGGCCTGCAGGTTCTCCAGAGGGAAAGGGGCACTCAGGAGGGGTCTGCTTTACACTCAAGAGTCTTGCTCCCGGGGCCTCCAACGCAGCCTGGTAGCTTGTTTGGTAAATAATGACATTGTTATAAATATTTAATAAGTCAAGGGACTGCAGTGCATGAAAAATTGATGAGGTCCCTGGGTGGGAAATGCAGGCTTCTCTCAATGCGTGTGCTCTGGAGGAGGCAGTTAGAGTCTGACGTGGGTTCAGGCTGACGCCTGTATTTGTGGTAGGGCTGATGAATGGCCGGAGAAATGTTCTCCATGTTTACGAAGCATCCATCCATCATGCTGGAGTTTCGGCTGAGGGAGGAAGGCGCAGCCATCAATACTGCCCATGTTTATTAAGCACCGTGGGCCGCGTGAGACAGCGAGTCCCGCGCTGGTCCTGAGAGCAGCGCCTCTGGAAAGGGCACCGCCGCTCCTTGATGAATGGCTTTAATAAGAAGCAGCTTGGAAGTACCTTCAAGTAAGAAACTAATAACAATAATTAGATGTTTCTTAATCATTTATTTATTTTATAATGTATGTCCTGCCTGCTTCCGGAAAAAGAATGGAAGTGGCTTGCAATTAAAACACATCTACCCAGGATGGTTCAAATGAAGATAAACAAGAGATCAGAAGCCAGACGGAGGGAGTGCATTTTTTTTAATCAACTTTCCCGTTACCAGCCGAGAGCACTGTATTCCCTTTCCTGGCAGTCACCTCTGGCTCCAGGAGCCACCAGCACACGGATCGAGGCGTGGGCAACGGGGACAGGAGTCCGGGGTGGGAGCTCGACGTGACCCACAGCCTTGGCATCCCTGCTCCCGACTCCCATTTGCATTTCATTTATCATCGCCTCAATCCAATCTGCGTGTCTGCAGCAGGGAGGCATGAAAAATTAATGCCCCCCGTGTCAGGCAGAGCTTGTCAGCATGACAGTGCCGAGGGGAATAACAAAGGGCAACAGCAAGGTGCTTTCGCCTTAGCAACCACCCCGTGTTCCCTGGACACATCTCCTGAGCCCGTGTGTCCAGGCTAATGGACTTCAGCCACAACTCTCTCCCGTGGGCCGAGGGCAGCGGCTCCAGCCATGCATCAGGAGCTGGCTTAGCCCCTGGCGCCCTGAGAACTGAAATCCCTGTGGTCACAGCTGGTGGCTCACACCTGTCACGCCATCCATCAGCAGTCACCCCTGGGGGAGTGGGCAGAGGTGCACATCTGTCTGTCACTTGAAGTCCAGACTTTCTTGGGAGGTAGTCAACATTTCCCAGCACACTTAGACGCCCCACAAATCTTTTTCCCATCGGATGCAGACCGGCCTCTTCATAGAAGTCAAAAGAGCCACCTTCTTTCTGTGGCCCAAAAACTCCAGTGTAGTGGCTAACATTCCGGATCCTGAAGCCAGGCCTTAGTTAGCTTGTGACCTGGGACAAATTGTTCCACGATTCTCTGGCTCTGTTTCATTATGTAAAGTACTTGGAAAATATGTATTAATGTGTTAATTATTTCCCTTGTCTTCATCCAAGGTGAGTGAAAAAGGACATGGAACATGGTGACCTAGCCTTGCTCCATGTTGAGACCTTTGAAAGGGCTGAGGAGACAACTTATTGGATAAAAATGCTTGTTGTGTAACCGAGGACCTGAGTTCGGATCCCCAGCATCCACATAAAAGCTAGGCATGATGGATTCTACCTGTAGCCCCTAGGGCTTAGGGCTCTTAAGTTCAGCAAGAGACTGTCTCAAAAAATAAGGCAGAGAGCAACTGAGAAAGACACCTGGCATTGACCTCTGGCCTCCAAGTGCATGTGTACTCGTTCCAAAAAAATAACTATGAGATGATCTTTGGTGCTGGAGTCAGAGGCTTGTTGGTTTGTGAATGGCCCTGGGAACATCTGTATCCTCTTCTGTCTCATTGACCCCACCCCCAAAAAAGAGCTCTCTTACCTCCCTTCCTTGCCAAGGATGAGCACAGCCAAGGTGATGTCAGGATTTTGAGCTGAGTAACCTCCATTCAAGCCAATGGCAAATAAGACACTCATGAAATAGAAGAGAAGCCCTTTCTGCTCTTTGTGGAAATTTGGTGTGTTTGAAAGTGAAGGCAGCGTCTCTTTTCTCCCAGTTAAGAGTTGAGAATGACAGAACCTACACTGGGAGGTCCTGCTCTGATTGGTTCCAGGAGCCTGGGAGGTCCTGCTCTGATTGGTCACAGGCAGTCTGATCACATATTTTGATGGCTCCAATGTGCAGCCAGAGATGGAAACCTCTGGTTTCCTTCTATAACTGCAATGTTTCATTTTGGAATACAGTTCCCTGGTAAGGAGAGGAGGAGATGGGAGTCAGGAATCTACAGGGGGTGTGTGGGAGGTGAGACCAGGTAAAATCAGGAGGGGCCTGTGTACCTGGAGCATAAGGGCTGGGTGGACCTGGCCCCTGAAATAGGAAAATGGGAATTTCTGTCAACTTCTGTGGCCCTGCGGTTGCCTGTACCAGGGCCTCAGAGAGGACTAGTGATCTTGTCCTCTGCAGTGGAACCTGCTGAACGACACCCTCCCCCCCCAAATTTCCAGTGCCTGTTAGGGACACTTGAGAGTTAAGCCGTGACAAACTCCAGGTTCCCCTCACTTATACAACTTGGTTTTGTGTCATTGCCGGTTTGCTCCGTGTGTTGTCCAAGGCCGGTCAGGGCAGGGGAACAGGTCCTTCAGTCTGGCTGTTAGGAATCAGTTCTCCACAGCTGCTCTTAGGCCCCCTGTAATCAGGACTCAAGACCCTAGTGCCTGCAAAGCCCATCTTTCTCTGCAGACACCAACTGGCTGCCCACTATTTCTCCAGCCATTTGTGCCTTCATTCGACGGTGTTTACGGAATCCCTACCATGTCAACAGCAATGCTGGGCACTGTGGGCTAATGCTGAGCGAAGTGGAGGGCTCTTCGCCTTCATGCGGCTTATAGAGCTTATAGTCAGGTGGAGGGAGAAATGGTGATTAAATAACCCCCTTGAGCCACATTATTTACAGAAAAATATCCGTTGTCTTCCTGCTTTGTTTAGATCTATCAGAAAAATCAGTATTAGCCGCTGGAAGCCATTCTTGTGGTAACAGGGAAAAAACTCTAGTGCTTGATTTTTAGGATTTAGCCTTCCCAACCCCCAGACTGAAGAGCAAAGACAGCTTTTAAAAAATATTTTATTTATTCATTTTCAATCAGAGAAATACAGAGAGAGAGAGAGAGAGAGAGAGAGAGAGAGAGAGAGAGAGAGAGAGAGAGAGAGAGAGAGAGAGAGAAAGAGAGCGTGAGCGCCAGGGCCAGGGCCACCACCTTGTGTGTCTGGCTTATGTGGGTACTGGGGAATTGAAACCAGGACCTTAGGCACTGGAGCCAAGTGCCTTAACCACTGAGCAATCTCTCCAGCCCCAGAGGGAAGGCTTTTACAGGTCAGCTGTGACTTGAGGCCTCCAGTACCCCACTGAATGGTCCTGGCTTAAACCAAAGGGAAAGCTATAGGCAATGACCAGAGGGAGGGGTGGAGTCTTCCATAACTAGACCCTCAAGGACAGCACTGGGAAGAGCTCATGGTCAGGGGAGCCAGCAGCCCATGGAATGAAGGTCCCCCCAATTACAACCTCCCAAAGCCCCAAAGCATCTGTAAAATTCATAAAGTCCAAAGCAACCAGAGACCGTCCTGAGCTTCCAAGCATGGATGGAGGGTCTCAGGAATGTGGGGAGGGGGCAGGTAGAGAGAGAGGCTCCTGTCATGCCCTGTCTTACCAGAGCCCATTGAAGGTGGGATTATGAACTAAGTGAGGTAATGACCAAATACATGCATCAATAAATAGACAACAAGGCTTTTACAGCCTGAAGATGAGACCACACTGTACACTGAAGGGTTGGTTTTCCTCAACTTTCTGCAGCTGAGGTCAGGGACTGGGCATGTAGAATTTCCTGTTCTCTGTCTCAACCATCAACACGAGGGATCGTTAACGAAGCTCACTGTCAGCTACTGGCATTGAACTCTCTTGAGCTTATTTCTGTGAAACCCTCCAGACGGGAAGAAATTCCCCAGAGTGCAATGTGGGAACTCCTGTGAGAACTGAGATGGGAGCAGGTTGTGAAGCCAGGTGCCTGGGGGTCACTAGGGGGTGTGGCTGAACAGGGGGTCATGAAATGGTGTTTGCAAAGTTTGCAAGAAGCAAAAAGTGGTTGAGTAGCATAACCTACTAATGAATCCAAAAGCTACCAAGAATTTATTTTAAAAGGCAAGGAATTTTAAAAAACATTAAAAATATAAAATATGGAGTAAATTAAGTGATTGAATATTTATGTAAAAATTTCAAAATACACCATGGAGGAGATGAAATAATCAAAGAAGAAGTCTCCTGATCAGAATGTTTAAATTAAAAAAATTATTTGTGAGGAGAGAGAATGAGAATGGGTACTTCAGGGCCTCTTGCCACTACAAGCGAACTCCAGATGCATGCGTCACTTTGTGCATTTGGCTTTATGTGGGTACTGGGGACTCAAACCCGAGCCAGCAGGATTTATGAACAAGTGCCTGTCAGAAGTGCTGTCCGATTTATGTTCAGGATTCCTGGAAAGAAGAGAAGGCCTGCTGCACTTGGACATACAATGTAGATTTTTACAAGTTGTAAACATACAAAGAAAATGTTAAAATCGGTGAAAAATCAACAAACACCAGTGATCATTACAGTGACACAAGTCCTGTTAGTGTGGTTGTTAGTCTACTATAGTAGCTAAGAATGTACTAGATAAACCAAGCATGGTGAGACCCTCTGGGACCCCAGCACTCGGGAGGCAGAGAGAGTCAGGAGCACCTCCAAGCCAGAGCCAGCCAGAGCTACATGCCACATCCTGTCTCAAACAGGAAAACAAAAATCAATTGGCTGTGAAAGAGGAAGGAGCCATCCAGCGGTGCCGTGTTGCTCAGGCAGCTCTGAACGCAAGCAAACAACATGAACTGAGGCTCATGGAAGAGACCATCCTCAAGACTACTGTTTTTGCATTAGGATCAAAGACAGATATATTTAGATATTTAACAGCTTATAATAATACCATCTACTCGTGAGTGATTTCTTCGAGGAAACTTTCCAGCAACATTCTTTTAAAAATCAAAAGAAGGAACAAAATAAGGGAAGAGAGTATCAGGGAATCAGTGGCTTCAGCTCTGTCCATCATGGCCGTAAATGTTCATGGAGGAAGCAATTGAATAAACACAAAACCACCCGGATCGGATGACAGCATTGAAGACACCATCAAACTGCATGTTATTTATAGGAGATGCACTTCAGACTCAAAGATGGAGCTGAGGAAGTTAAGCTGTCAGACAGAAAATGATCATGTTATGCAAATGGAAGGCTGTTGTCACTGGACAAGAGCAGTCAAGTGAGAGAAATATATCTGTATCTATATATAATAATTCCCTTGACCCACATGACACACAGAAGTATTTGTATTTTCTATTTTGTTTAGGTCTATCAGAAGCCATTCTCTTGGCAATGATGAAAATTCTAGAATCACTTTGATTCCCTGGCAGCTGCTGGGATGCATGGTATAATGTAAATGGAAGGAAAATATGCCCATTATATATTCTTCTATTGTCAGAGCTCCAAAATGGATAAAACAGATGATCACATTGATTGAGTGAAATAGATAACTCAAAAATAGTTGAATAGAGCCAGGTGTGGTGGCTCATGTCTTTAATCCCAGCACTCGGGAGGCAGAGGTAGGAGGATCGCTGTGAGTTGGAGGCCAGCCTGAGACTACATAGTGAATTCCAGGTCAGCCTGGACTAGAGCGAGACCCTGTCTCAAAAAACAAAACAAAAAGTTGAATACTTCCATTGCTCACCTTCATAACTCTTCCATACCTCAAAAGTTTTGTTTGATAATAATTGTACCTTGGATTTCTAATGTGATATTTCAATATATGCATATGCCATGATCTGCCCAAATCAGGGTGATAAGGATGTCGTCAATCCTCCATGTCCAGTGATGAGTAGAAAAACCAGAAGATGGGGAAGGAAGCAGAAGGCTGGAAACATGGGAAGTCTGGTGTGCCGCATTTCGATCCAGGCTGCTGGAAGTCGGTCTAGTAGATGTATGTCTGCAGAACAGTCCACCCAAGCAGAGCTCAGTACACAGTCTGCTCAGGTTCACCCATGGGACACTCTTCAGAATAGGTCCTACAATATGCCACAAAGTAAGCCTCAGTATGTTTGAAAGGGGAGAAGCCATAATATCTGTGACTACAGTGGAGTGAATGAGAAATCAACCCTAGAGCCACCTTCCACAAAGCCCCTTCTTCTAAGTAGCTCCTCTCCTACTTTGGTATCTTTCCACCCCCTCCTCCACCATTCCCGTGAGGATGCTGATGAGTCCAGTACTGTATAGGCCTTTTGTGGTGAATGCCAGTCCCTGTGAGGTCATGCATGTAATGACCACTGTGTCCAGAAGACTGTTCCAAAGCCCTTCTCCCCATCCTTTGGCTCTTAAGTTCTTTTCCAGAGCGGTTCCTGAGCCTTGGAGAGTGTGATGGAGATGACCTCTTTACTGGTGAGCACTCAACTGTCACTTCTCATGGCTTAGATGAGTTTGGAGTCACTGCCATCTGAAAAGAGAACAAAAATGCCAAAGGTACCGGAGAAAAGGCAGCACCTTTAACAAATGGTGCTGGGAAAAGAAATAAGTCCAGTAATCAACCAATGGACCTTATGAAGTAAACCAGCCTTTGTGGGGCTGGGGAGATGGCTCAGTGGTTAAGATGCTTGCCTGTAAAGCCCAAGGACCCAGGTTCAATTCCCCAGTACCCACGTAAAGCCAGATATACAAAGTGGTGCATGCATCTGGAGTTTGTTTGCAGTGGCTAGAAGCCCTGATGCACCCATTCTCTCTCTCTCCCCCTCCAAATAAATAAAAATATTTTTAAAAGCTTTTGTACAGCAAAGGACACTGCTAATCAAATGAAGACGCATCCCACAGAATAGGAGAAAAATTTTGTCAGTTACATACCGGACAGAGGATTATACAAAGCACTCAAAAAACTAAGCAATAAGAAATCAAACAACCCAATTGAAAATGGGCTATAGAACTGAATAGCAAGTTCTCAAAAGAAGAAACACACATGGCCAATAAATTTTAAGTTCCGTATCTTTAGCCACCAGGGAAATGTAAATTGAAACTGCACTAAGATTCCATTACACTCTGGTCAGTGAAATTTGATCAAGAAATCAAATGCCAGCCAGGCGTGGTGGCTCACGCCTTTAATCCCAGCAATCTGGGAGGCAGAGGTAGGAGGATTGCCATGAGTTCAAGGCCAACCTGAGACTACATAGTGAATTCCAGGTCAGCCTGGGCTACAGTGAGACCCTACCTCAAAAACAAACAAACAAACAAACAAAAAAGAAATCAAATGCCAGCAAATGAGGGTGGGGGGAAAGAGGAACCCTTATTCATGGTTGGTGGGACTGCACACTAGAGTAGCCATTGTGGAAAGCAGTCGGTTGCTTAAACAGCAAACAGACCCAGCTAAGCCACTCCTAGGCACTTACCCTAAGGACCCTGATTTACTATAGAGATACTTGCTCATCCGTGTCTATTTTGTCTCTATTTAAAACAGCTAGGAAATGGAGTCAGCCTAGATGCCCATCAACTGAAGAACGCATCATGAGAATTTCATATACACAATGGAGTTTTATTCAGCTGCAAAGAAAAATGAAGTCATGAAATTCACAGGAAGCATACTATGTGAGGTAACCAAGGCTCAGAAAGACACACACTGCATGTTCTCTATCATACGATAATCCTAGATTTGAATGCGTAGATTTGCACGTAGAAAGAGGCCATGGGCAGAGAGGAGCGAGCTTAGGGGGAAGGGATAGTGGATTTGTAGAGGGGTGAAATATTGGGAGTGAAAAGTCCAAGTTGGGTGAGGAGAGGCGGATGGAGGGGAACACAGTTAATCAAAATTAACTGTGGAGGTTGTTCAAACAACCATCATCCATGTTGTGAATAAACCATATGGAACCCTAATTTACCCATCATTCATGTTGTGAATAAACCATATGGAACCCTACTTCCTTGTTAGCTAAAGCAGAATTTGGGCAGAAGTACCTTGGAGGACTGAATAACGCTGTGCCCAGAAACCACAGGTTGTTACAGGAAAATTCCAGTGCCAGGGGTGAGTTATTGGTTGGGGGGGGCCCTGGTGCCCTCAAAACAGTACAGGCTATTATTGCCAAGGGTCTTGGTTGCCCACCAGAACTAGATGACTCTATTGCTGAAGACACCACATGCTTCAGTCGCAGGACACTGAGAAATCAAGCTGGAGCTGAGCTGGAAGCTTCCTAGCTGGCTGTTGCCAGAGAAACTGACATGAAATGCTGGAGAAATCTATGTCATTTCCTGTGGGAAAAGCCATCGGCAGCATTAACCAGCAGCGGGTGCTGGCCAGCCGGGCAATAGTGTCATGTCTGTCATGGGAGTCACCAACCTCTCTTTGGCTGGCCTGAGTCCTGCTTCATGCTTGCAGCTCAAAGCCTGTGGCTGGGCAGGTGAGAAGCTCCCAAGTAACCTAGTTCTAGTGTTTGGCTAAATGAGTATCTTGTGTCCACTGAGTTGTCCTCTGAAGATTCATGCTTATGCCTGTTTATTGGTGCTTCTCTCACTTTTGATACACACATTTCCTATGGGCAGATGCATATATACAGAAATTAAATTAATGGCTGCCTAGGACTATGGGAGGGGCTTATTTCTAATGAATATAGGGTTTCTTATTGATGGTGAAAAAATTTTAAAATAGATTGTGGTGATGGCTACACATTTTGTGAAGAAACTAAAAACTACTGAATTATAAACTTTAAAAATGTGAATTACTAGTTGAGCGTGGTGGGGCATGCCTTTAATCCCAGCACTTGGGAGGCTGAGGTAGGAGGATCACCGTGAGTTTGAGGCCAGCCTGAGACTCCAGTGAATTCCAAGCCAGCCTGGGATAGAGGGAGACTCTACCTCAAAAAAACAAAACAAAACAAAAAGTTAAAAATGTGAATTACTTATCAAATCTTACAAAATGTCTTAAAAACAGCAGTGAATAACATCAGTGAAAGTTGGCTACATAATGTTGGAATAGTTAAAATTTATAATTGATACGATATGCTTATTGACAAATTATAAAGAGAACAAATTTTATTTTATTTTTTTAATATTTTTATTTATTTGAGAGAGACAGAGAGATAGTGCAAAGAGAAAGTATGGGTGTGCCAGGACCTCCTGCCATTACAAATGATCTCTTGATGCATGTGCTGTTTTGTGTGTCTGTCCTCACTTGGGTCCGGGGAACTGAACCTGGGCCAGCAGGCTTTACAAGCAAGTGCCTTTAACCACTGACCCATATCACTGCAGCTATAAATTTTATTTTATTATAAAATTTTTCATATATAAAATAGAAAATATAATAGCTTTATTTTTACCCATCATCCAGTTTTATGAATGATCAAATTTTAGCAATTTCGTTTCATCTCACAGCCTATTTTGTGCACGTGCACAGGTGTGTGTGTGTGTGTGTGTGTGTGTGTAAGCCAGAAAACAACATGGGTTGTATTATGGTTTCTCACTGGCCTGGATCAGCAGTGGGTGGAATTGAGTAGCCAGCCAATGAGCTTCGGGGATCTGCTTGTCTTCACTTCCCAGTTGCTGGGACCATCAGGCCTGTCTTTCTTTATATGGGTTGTCATGGTTTGATCCAGGGGTCCCCCACAAACAAATGAATGTGTTCTGTGTAATCGATCCTCAGCTGATGGCAGTTTGGATTTTACAACCTCAGGGGAGCTGTGTTGTTGGGGGTGGGCTTATGGAGTTATAAGCCAGCTTCCCCTTGCCTCCTTGCCAGTGTTTGGCACACCTTCCTGCTGCTATTTCCAGTGCTGTGGCAGAAGTGATGCCCACCCCTCTGCTCATGCCATCGTTTTCTCTGCCAGGATGGAGTCTCCCCTCGAGTCCATAAGTTTAAGCAGGGAAAACGATGGCATGAGCAGAGGGCTTGACATCACCTCCGCCACAGCACTGCAAACAGCGGCAGGAAGGTGTGCCAAACTCTGGCAAGGGGAAGCTGGCTTGTTACCCCCATAAGCCCGCCCCCAACAACACAGCTCCACTGAGGTTGTAAAACCCAAACTGCCATCAGCTGAGGATCGATCTATCAGAACACATTCGTTTGTGGGGGACACCTGGATCAAACCAGTCCCTAAGAGTTTTCTTTTATTCTTTCTTTGGGTATGTATGTGTGTAGTGTGTATGTGTGCTTGTGTGTGTGCATGCATGGTGACACATGCATGTTGTGTGTACTTGTGTGTATGTGTGCATGGTGACACATGCATGTTGTGTGTGTGCATGGTGACACATGCATGGTGTGTGCGTGTGTGGTGACACATGCATGTTGTGTGTGTGCATTTGGAGGCCAGAGGTCAATGTGTGTTTCTCATTCCCTCTGCACCTTATTTTCATTTATTTTTGAGACAGGGTCTCTCACTGAACCTGGAGCTCACTGCGGCTAGACGAGCTGGCCAGTGAACCACAGAGATCCTCCTGTGTCTCCCCCGTGGGTTACAGGTGCACATTGCCATATTTGGCTTTAATATGTATATATATAATTTATTTGCAAGGAGAGAGGAGAGAGAAAGAGAGAAAGAGATAGATAGATAGAGAGAGAGAGAGAGAGAGAGAGAGAGAGAGAGAGAGAGAGAGAGTCCGAGTGTGCCAGGGCCTCCAGGCACTGCAAACAAACACCAGGCGCATTCTCCACTTTGTGCACCTGACTTTATGTTAGGCTTTGCAGGGAAGCACCTTAACCACTGAGCCATCTCGCTAGCCCCTTGCTCAGCTTTGATGTGGGTGTTGGGGCCCCAAAGGCAGGTTCTCATGCACAGCAAGCCCTTCCCCCACTGAGCCATCTCCCCAGCTCCAAGCTATGGAGTATTTTGGTTGGCCGATGTTGTAGGTGGACTTAAACCTACCTTGACTGATGCAGCTTCTACTCCAGGTTCCAGAGAAATACATGACACCTTTTCTCGACTAATTTTATAAATGATGCTTTCCTGATCACATTAATAGTAAGAGCATGTCTGAAGATAAGTGATGGTCGCTTTAAAATTAAACATCAAACATGTTTTTTTAATTAAAATGGTAATCAGTACTTCTAGGGTAGACAATTTAGACATTAAAGACAAAGGGACCACTACACTGTATAAAAATATATATGATGACTAAAATTATCCTTCAAAAAATCTATATTCTAAGCTGTTATTACTAAAATAAACATGCTTACATGTTTAAAAATGAAAACAATTGAATATAGAAGTCAAAGTGAGGCCGGCTGTGGGGCCTTTCATCCCAGTACTCGAGAGGCAGAGGCAGGAGGATCACTGAGAGTTCAAGGCCAGCCTGACACTACATAGTGAATTCCAGGTCAGCCTGGGCTAGAGCGAGACCCTACCTTGAAAAACAAACAAACAAAAAGTTGAAAAACCAAAAAGAAAGAAAGAAAAAGAAGAGGCGGAGAGGAAGACGAGGAGGAGGAGAAGGAAGAGGAGTCAAAGCGAGTAGAGAATGCTCATCAGAATAAAATCCCTGAGAAGACACGATACAGTCAGAGCGCACATTCATCATGAAACGGGAAGTCAGCAGGACTGATTAGTCAAATCAAGAACCAGAGCAAAATAATCAAAAGATAAAATCAAATAGATAAATCTCTAGAAAGTTTGATTCCTCTGAAATGGGCAAGCACAGAGATCCCATGGCAGGCATGGGAGGGGACAGCACACCCTGGCACATTTCTTGTGAGTGATTTGACCACTGTCAAATATAAAATGTGCATGTCTGGAAAACTTGATGAAGACATAAATGTTAGAATCAAACAATCCAGTTGTCACATTTGAAGGTCCATGAAAAAATATTACTTTCCTGTGAGAAGCTCTGGCCCTTGGGCTGTTAGCCAGGGACACAGTGGGAGCTCTTGTCCTCAGACCTTCTGAGTCACGTGTCCTGTGGCTGGACATCAGGGTCCTCAGGGTGCTAGAATCTCACGCAGGGAGGACAGTCCTGACCATCTCGCTTCTTTTCTTCCTCTTTCAGAGATTTCTTCTGGATTGTCATTGTAGTCAAACAGTCAAGGATGCTCCAGAACCCCAGATCATCTCCAGTCCCTATAGGTAGGTCCAGTGCCACTTGGGAGGTGTCTGTCCCTGATGCCTTCAGAGGTGTGCCCTTTCTGAGTGCAGGTGTAAGCGCCTCCTCTTTTACCATTTTGCCCCAGATTTTGAGGTGCTGAGTGGGAGGAAAGCAGGCTTATGGGTATTCTGTCCTGAGGTCTCATCTGCACAGCTCCATCTTCAACAAGAAGGTCCTCCCTTCTCCCTCCTCCCCTACTTCCTTCCTCCTCCTCCTCTCTTCCCCCTCCTCCTCTCCCCTTCTCTTCACCTCTTCTGTTCCTTTCCCTTCCCTTGTTTTTTGTTTGTCTCTTTTTGTTTCTGAAAGTTTCTGTAGCCCAGGCTGGCTTTGAGCTCATAATCCTCCTGTGTGTGTGAGCTCGTCTGTTGTCAGGAAGATTTCTTCTTTAATGCTCAGAATCCTCGAATGCACTGTACAAATGCAAGTTCAACTCAACCATTGGAATTTATGGCCAGAAATGAATGATGGATGTGCATGTTTCTATTTCTCTATTTACCCATTCATTCAGCAATATTACGTTGCACACCAACTCAGGGCTGGACATTTTCCTACTTGGGAATACATGAAGCAGAAGGATCTGAGCTCTCCTGGAGCTAACATTTTGGAGGAACAAGCAACAATAAGTTAAGGAAGTTAACTCCAAGGCATGCCAGAGCTGAGTGGGTGGGGGTGCAGCACGGTTACGGTTGGTTTTGAGAGAGTCACTATGGATCCCAGGCTGGCCTCCACCTTGGGATCCTCCTGAGTACCGGCATTACACACCTGGACACTTGCACTTTGAAGCAATGGAGTGCCTTTAACAGCTAAGCCATCTTCCCAGCCACAGAGTTTTAAATAGAGCAATTATTGACACCACCACCACAGGTGACATTTGAATGAAGGCGAGAAGGAGGTGAATGAGTGAGTGATGGAGAGAGACACATCCCAGGAAGAGGGAATGAGCAGAGAGAAGCCCTGGAGGAAACAGGTGAAGGAGAATCTTCAAGGAAGCAGCCAGGAAGCCAGACAGCTGGGGTAGAAGCAGCTAAAGGGGAAGTAGCAAGAGATGAGGTCAGAGGCTGGAAGACATTGCCAGACAGACACTTTGCTGAGAGAGCGGGGAGCTATGGGAAGACCTCGAGAGAGGGAGGGTTGGGATGTTCTGTGGCTGCTCTGCTGGAAACATCTGGGCAAGCTGGGATACGTGCCAGAAGCCAGTGAGGAGCCATCTTCAGTGACCTGGGTGAGAGGCGATGGTGGACCCTGGATGGCGACGTGGAGATGGCCAGACGCTTGGGGACTTGTTACAAGAGGGGACTAAGGGGTCAGTTATGGCTCCCAAATATCTTTCGTTTCGTTTCATTTCATTTCATTTATTCTTTCTTGGTTTTCTGAGGTGGGGGTCTCACTTGAGCCCAGGATGACCTGGAACTCTGTGTAGTCCCATTCTGGTCTCCAACTCACAGAGGTCCAAGTGCTGGGATTAAAGGCGTGCTCCTCCACTCGTGGCTCATTTTATTTTTTGAGTCATGGTCTTGCTAGAGTAGCCCAGACTGGCCTTAAACTTGTAACCCTTTTGTCTCAACCTCCAGTACTGGGATTACAGCCATGCACCCCCCCCATCACCCGGCTCAGCATCTTCTGTAGGAAACCTATGAGGCCCCACCATTTCCTATAGTTCAACCCCTCCTTCCCCCGCAAGGCCCTGCATGAGATCACCTCCTATGCTTGGTCTTCAGAATTGCTTCCCATGCTTGGACCCAAAAGCAAAAACAGGGGAGCCAATGTGAGCCCCAGGCTCATCTAAATTCTGCCTCAGTCCCCCTGTTCTCTTTAGTGAAAAAAAAAAATCCCTGTGTACTCTGCTCAATGAAAAGCAATATTTAATTAGGGCTGAGAAAGTTAGACAAGCCAACAATTAAATGTTCTGTTCTGATCCACGGTGAGCCACTTAAGCGTCTATGCAATAAGGAATCATTATAAAGTTCTCCCAGAGATGGAAATTCAAGTGCAAGGTTTTGTACTGTGTTCGAACCTCATAGCCCACAACCCCACAGTACATTCCAGCGATCCCATGAGGAGGGCCCTCAGTGGAAGGGGGACAGGGAGGAGGGAAACTGTGCTACCAACACATGATTTGTTCACACAAAGTTTCTACCTAATAAATTAAAATAAATTAAAAAAAAAGACATAAACTTACCCTAGTTCAGGGTGGAAGACACCTGAGAGCACGGAGCTCACTTCAGCCCACTGGGGCAAATAAATGAATTCTCCACCTCTCCCAGTGAACTTGGATTTCTTGTTGACTTGAACCCAGATTTTTCTGGAATACCATGAAGGCTGTGGCTCATGGGAGAAGGCATCCTGGACTGGGTGAGGCGACACAGAACTGCCCAGGCTCTGGATCTGGGCTTGCCATCCATCTTTTCTGCTACTTTAGGGTCTTGAGACCAGTTATGAGCAAGGGGACACACATAAAATGAGATCTGAAGCCCATGGGTTGATGGACCCCCGTTTCCTGACCTCCTAGGTGGGCTGAGCTTCTCGGGATGCTGCAGCAGAGCTGGGGGGGGTGGCTAAGGAGTAAGGCCTGTGAAAAGAACAGTGGAAGGAGGCAGAATTGGCCTCGAGGAGCCCTGAGACCACAGTGCAGACCTCACGAGGTCTCTGCAGCCCATGAAGACTCTTGGGGTTGGGGAGTCCTATACTGCTATTCCAGCTTGCTCAGTTCTTAGCCAGGTACCAGGGAGCACCTAAGAGAAGAGTGGCCATTAGCTGAGGACCTTGAAGTTCCTCCCAGATGGAAAGTGACAAGTTCCTCACATTCCCTGTGGCTGGACACTGCTCTGTCTTGAAAGGGGCTGGGTGATGCAGCTCTACATTCTTCACAAGGAGGAACAAATGCAGAGAGAAGGGGCCAGGGAGGAAGACACCTGCTTTGGAGTAGGACTTTGGCCTGTCTCTAGAGCAGACCAGAAGGCTTAGATTTAGTACAAACTCTTTCTTCTTTTCTTTTCTTTCTTCCTTTCTTTCTTCCTTCCTTCCTTCTCTCTCTCTCTGTCTCTCTTTCTTTTGGTGTGTCTGTGTAGCGTATGCACACATGTGTGCATATATGCATGTGTATCCCATGGACATGTGTATAAGGTCCAGAGGAGGATGCTGGCTCTCCTCTTCTACTGCAATTTCCTTGAGACTGGGTCTTTTACTGAACCTGGAGCTCATATCATTTTGGGGGTGGTTAGATTAGCTGACAAGGGAGCCCCACCAATCCCTTGTCTCTACCCTGTTCAGTGTTGGGGTTCCAGGCATGTGCAGCCATGCCCGTGAGTGCTGGGGATTGAACCCAGGAGCTCATGCTTGTATAGCAAGTGCTCTTACTCACTGAACCATCTCCCCAGCTCCCGACCCCTTTCCATAAAGAGACAGTGGTCTTTTTCCTCAAGCACCTTTCTTTGCAAGTCCACGGTCACATTCAGCACCTGAGTGCAAAGTCAGAGGCCCTGGGCACTGGTCAAACTCATCATGGCTGCTTCATTTGAGGTTCATCAAACTCGTTTGGTTCAGTTTCATTTTAAATCAGCACACTTCTGGATAATCAATTGACAACCCACGTGGCTTCCTCTATACACTCTCTAAATACATAGCTCAGAGTACAGCTCAAGCACAGGACTGTTCCATGGGAATCTGCCTCAGGAAAGTGAGTCCCTGATCAAGGTCCAGGTAAGATTTGAGCCTGATATGACCAGTGGAGAGTTTGGGCTGGGTTCTCTGGGGATTCACCACAGCAAATGCCACCCTTCAGGCTTGCTGGGACTGAGGATGGCCGCCTTTCTTAGAAACTTCCTGACCTTGCCAAGCTCCACTCTGGCCCTGTGCATTACAATTGGTTTAAAATTCTGCCTTGAAGTAGCATAGGCTCTCTTCAGGATGACTGTGTCTCTTAGCAACAGGAAGTCGAAAACCACTTCGAGTGCTGGTACCCTGGGAGTAGAGGAAAAAAGAGTCACGGAGGAGTGGACATCTCTGCTTACAGCTAAGACAATTGTCACATGTGGGGAAATAAAACTCAATTGGCATCATTGCCATGGTTATGAAGGCTACCCATCATTTTTTGCACATAAGCAATGACCCGAAACATTTGACAACATTTGTTTTCGAGGTAGAGTCTCACTCTAACCCAGGCAGACCTGGAATTCACTATGGAGTCTCAGGCTGGCCTCGAACTCACGGCAATCCTCCTGCCTCTTCGTCCTGAGTGCTGGGATTAAAGGTGTGCGCCACACACCCCAGCTTTGTCAGCATTTTCATCGTGGAGAGTTCATGTGAAGATTCCATTTCTAACTTTCCTTGTCACATAGGGTTTAAACACTCCCTGTGTCCTGGAGATAGGACTTGTGTCTGTGGCACTGGACCTCACTGCTCTTGTCAATTTTTGGTTCCTCCTGCTTGTGACCATCTGTTTTATGGAACAGAACAATGTGGGACAAAGGGGCCTGTGGCCTAGGAGAGATGGGTGTCAACTTGCAGAATGGACACCCTGGGGCCCCAGGAGTCCATGGGATCTGAGTAGGAGCAGAGAGAGCCTACCTGTGGCACTGTGACACAGGCTCAGGTGTTCCTCCCAAGCCATCATGGACACCACCTTCCTAGAGGGAGAGTTGCAGAATTTCCCACAATCCTGTTGGGCATCAGGTGGATGAACGTGTGTACATATCCGGTCTGTGTGGAGAGGCTCTGTCTGGGGGTGCTTCTGGGTGAGGGGGAGCATGCTGAGTAGAGAGTATTACGTGAGCCACCCTGTATGACGTGACAAAGGACCTGAAACAGCGACCTGTCAGGAGGAAAGATTTGTTTTGAGTCACGGTCACTTGGCTCTGTGTTCTGAGCCTGGGGTGAGACAGAGGCATCATGGCTGATAGGAATTGTGTGGCCGAGCAGAGCTGCTCGCCCCATGGCAGTGGGAAGCAGTGAGCAGGGGTCTGGTACCTTCAAAGACCCTGCCTTCTTATAGCCCGTCCAACTATGAATTCATCAATGAATTTATCTATTGACAAAGTTTGAACCTTCATGATCTGATCACCTCCTAACAGTCCATGCTTGGCATTGGCACATGAACCCACCAGGAGCATGTGTGGAGTGGAACCATAGCAGGTGTTTTGCATGGGACCGAGGCATAGGAAAAGCAGCCTTGTGTCTGTGGAGGTGAGGGAGGACCCAGGCCCTGAATCCAGCCTGTGTGACATGTGTGGGCAGCATGTGGATTAATGTGCTTAATCTTTACCGTCATAGAGCTCCTCGGGTCATTGGCAACAGCTCTCCCTCCTCCAACACCATACGTGTGGATTCCACACAGCAGTGGGAATAATCGCTCTCCATCCCGGGTCACGTGGGGTGGGAGCCTGTCTCCTGCCCGTGGAGTGGCCTTTTCTGAGCCACAGCCCACTGTTTCAGGTTTTTAATTTTTTTATTATTTTATTTTATTTATTCATTTTTCAAGCAGAGAGTGTGTGTGTGTATGAGAGAGAGAGAGAGAGAGAGAGAGAGAGAGAGAGAGAGAGAGAACACCAGGGCCACCACCTTGTGGGTCTGGCTTATGTGGGTCCTGGGGAATTGAACTGGGGGCCTTAGGCACTGGAGGAAAGTGCCTTAACCACTGAACAACCTCTCTAGCCCAGTATTGCAGGTTTTTAAAAAAATTAAATGAGTTTCAATCATCTCAGAATCCATTAGATTACCCTCTCCCTTGGGTTGGGTATTTGCAGGGATGGAAGGAAACTGAACATTCAGCAGTCATCTTCGTTCTTCTCTTAATTGAGCAGAGGCTGGCTGCTGGGAGGATTGGTGTTTGGCCTGAGGACCTCCCCAAGTACCCGCAGCTGGGCTCCTGCTGGTCTGTAAACACAGGCCAAAGTGGCAAAGGTGTTCCAGTATTTAGAGGCAGAAGCTAAGCTTTGAACAGAGCTCCGCTTGGGGCACTCCTATATCCGAGATGGCCAAGTCCTTTCTTAATTGGCAGTCCGTCTGCCCAGCTGGTGACTCACAGAGACCTCGTGCCCGCAGGAAGCGGCTTCATACTTTGCAAATGATTTATGATTCATAATGAGCAAAAGTTCTGCTCTTTTAGGTGACCTATAAGCCCACCCTAGGATGAGGTCCACCTGGAGGAGGATGCTATCTTCTATGTCCTAGGGGACAGGAGAGCCCAAACGGGAAGCCATGACATTAGGACTCGGCCAGCCACCACAGTGACTTTGTGTGGATTCACAAAACATGCCCCTCTGGGTAGACACTGTCCCTCAGCCACCCAAAGAAAGCTCTATTCCGTTCCAACACTCTCAGCCTTGGGCCAACCAGTGGGGCTTGGTGGGAGGATGGTACAGTTTAGTCCCCACTGGACTCCACAGCAAATGCCTCCCATCTCTCCTGGCAATGCCAGCCTCTTCCCATGGTGAGAGAAGGAATGATTGATCACCTTCCCTTCATGACCTTGCCATCCTAATGTAGCGTTGGCCCCCTTTAAGAGATGAGAATACTGAGCATCAAAAGGAGCCATTTTCCAATGTGATGCAATCCACAAGTGATGCGAGAGGGATGTCTTGAGTTCAGGTCTTCCCACTCCAAAGCCCATGATAATTGAAACTGCATTGTGCTGGGAATGTCATTGGGTGCTTTCTGTTGGTATGGATTGGGACCCTGTGACTGCTGAAACCTTGACTCTGTTGTCTCCTTAGAGCCCATGTCTTAGGCAGGGTTCTCTAGAGGGACAGAACTTATGGAATGGATGTATATCACAAAGTGGATTTATTAGACTGGCTTACACAGTCTGGGGTAGGCAATCCAACAATGGCTGCAGGCTGGAGAATCTGAGAAGCCCATAGCTGCCCAGTCCATGAGGCTCAGCAGTCCCAAGCTGACATGAAAGGCCTGGAGGATTCCTTGGGAGCTGCTGGCTTTCAGTCCATGTTGGGAGGTTGAAGAAGCTGGGTTCTGATGTCCACAAAGTGGGCAGCCGCTGGGTAGATGCGCTTACCAGCAAGGAGCCAGGGCAGCCAGCCAAAAGGCGCTGCTTGTCCCCGGAACCTCTTTACTGGAAGTCTGGGCTGCTGCTCTGGGAGCAGGTGGAAGCGCCCTCCCAGATCTGCCAAGAGACGTGCTTCTTACCTGATTCTCCATCCCGATCATAGAGATTTAACAGTCACATCCCATGGTAATGTTTTTGGTGCAAATCTAGATCCCAACTCTTTGCCAGGCTCTGTGATAAAGGCCAGGTGTAAGAGGTCAATAAATAAAAGGAGTCGGGCATGGTGGCACACGTCTTTAATCTCAGCACTCTCAGAGGTAGGAGGATCTCCATGAGTTGGAGGCCACCCTGAGATGACTTAGTGAATTCTAGGTCAGCCTGGGCTAGAGTGAGACCCTACCTCAGAAAAAAACAAAACAGAACAAAAAATTCCTTGACTGCTTTGGAGGTGGAGAGACTGGGCAGCCTGTCACCCAAGTCCTGTGTCCACTTGTTTCTCAGTGAGCGGTGCCTGGAGAAGAAGAGGAACCCAACCCAGGCTGCAGGTCAGTGGTGATGGATTTGTTGTGCGGTGTCCTGCACAAGTCACTCCATGGAGTGACACCTCACTGGAGTTTTCTGGGACTGTCTCAATTTTAGCACCGTATGTCCCATGCTCCAGGGAACACCTTGACCATACACAAACCACCATGATGTTCACCCTAGATTTGACCCTAAGACCTCTGTCTCCTCCATCCCCCCTTCTCTCTCTCACACACACATATTTTCTACTATATTTGGCAGAAGAGAGGGATCTAGTATTTTTCTCCTTTTCTAAATTATACAAGTCATGCACGGTGATTGCTGAAAACAGAGATAACAAAAAATATGATATTTTCATGGTTAATAAACATAAGAAAAGATATTCAATTTCACTTAGAAATAAATGCAAATCCAATGCAGCATCGTTTTCACTTTTCAGACTGGAAAAGAAAATGCAAACGTTGAGGGTGTTTAGTTGAAGCTGGAGGGCTGGTGGATGGGGACAGGTACCTTAGCATTTTGTATGCTGAGGATAGGAATCCACTCAACCTTTTAGCACATCCATTTAGTTTGCTTCTTCCCACTTCCCTGTGGATATTCCTCTCTCCAGCAGTCCATTCCCGTGTCCCACAGAGACACGTGAAAGAATGTTCCACACAGACCTTGTGTGTTAGAACACTAGGGAACTAACCCAGGGGACCAACTGGGGTGAGCAACAAATGAACCTCTGAGATGGAAGTTGAGATTTGCTCTTCCTGTTTCTCCTGCAGAAAGGGGATCTCGACAGACAAGGGGCTCATGAGACCCAAATCTTCTAGAGGAGCTATTGCAGTTCATGAATGGTGGCCAGGGTGCAGTGCCTTCTCTGGTGTCACCACTGGTAAGTTGCCCATGCTCCTGTAATAACCCCTCCCCCTCTCTCCATGCTCATACAGGTAACCTAAATTTAACTCTTTGGGTCACAATTTTTAAAATATTTTATTTATTCATTTTCAAGCAGATACAGAGAGAGAGAGAGAGAGAGAGAGAGAGAGAGAGAGAGAGAGAGAGAGAGAGAGAGAGAGAGAGACAGACAGGCAGACAGACAGACAGACAGACAGAACCAGGGCCACCACCTTGTGGGTTTGGCTTATGTGGTTCCTGGGGAATTGAACCCAGGGCCTTAGGCACTGGAGGCAAGTGCCTTAACCACTTAGCCATATCTCCAGCCTACAATTTTTTTTTAAAAAACATTAAATTAGAAAGAGGATTAGTTGGGAAGAAGAAGGGTAAGTTTAGCGGGGGAGGGGTAGGGGTAAAGCTGGTCAAAGTGTCATATGTATATATGAAGTTATGAAAAATAAAATGTAAATAAACTCAAAGTGTAAAAAGGGGGCAAATTTCATTGTACGTGCAAATCACCTGGAGGGTGGTGCTCAGAACACAGCTCTTGCTTCACAGGGAATAAACTAGACTTTATTCTGAGCCAAAATGAGCGACCGTGGCCCTGTGACATGGATTCAAGTTGCCCTGAAGGACATCTTCCTCTGTGAAAGAGGTTACATGAGGTTTTGTTAGTCACAGAACAAAAGAAAATCACAAATCAATGCATTTACCAAATACACTAGTGGACACTTGGGGTGGGGGGATCCATCCGATGAGATAAGTTAGAAGAAGGTGGGAAAATTGTCACTTACAGGCTTTAGATGCTATCTGATGACATTCTTAGCTTTTGGGTTGACCGAAGTTTTTACCTGTTAGTCAAAAGGTCATTAGGTCTGGTACAGAGGTGGGTGCTGATGGGATTTCAGGGCACTAAAGAGCCCGGGATCATTTTGACTTTAGGTCTGCAACATTCCGACTCTGTGGGTCACTGAGTTCTAACCAAAGGATCGGATCTGCAGGACTTTCCTCACAGATGTGACTAAGGCTGGTCCTGGCTCCAGTGTCTGGTTCTGTGGGTCTGGAATAGAGCCCTGAAATCTTCATTTCTCAGAAGCTCCCAGGAGATGCTGCTGGTTCCGAGGCCACCCTTGCATGGAGATAAATAAGAAAATCTTTCTGTTTTCAGTACAGCATAGTCCAGATCTGGGAGCAACATATCAAATAGTCAGAGAGTTCTTGGCAGGAAGGAGTCCAGGAGGGTGACAGAGGGGGTCCTCTGATTTCTCTTCCACTGACTGGAGCTCCCGAAGATGTGTGGAGGAATGGGGTGGGAGATCAGAGCAGTGTATGGTTTGGCCCTCCCCAACAAAGGTGGTGGGCCAGTCGGGTGGTCTCCCAGGTGTGTTTGTTGGGGTCTCTGTTCCTCATTGGGAAGCTGACATTCTGGTTGGAAGGGCAGCATCAGATACACAGGGACTGGGGGAGCAGGTGTTCCTGGAGCCAAACCTTGCAAATGAATTAGCAGGTGTTGATTGCTTCCAGGCAAGAGGTGTGCCATGGGCCTCTGCTGCTTTCTGCCTCCTCCTTTCCATCAGAGGCCAACGACACCACCCCTCATGCCAGGACTCCTCTTGAGATCGCCTCAGGTGCAGCCTGAGATTTCATCTGAGAGTTCTCCCATGCACAGTTTTGCCCTGTCCTCTCCAGCTATGGTTTCTGATGTGAGAAGATGTGTGAGTATGGAGTGAGGAAACAACCCAAGTCTTTCCCCTTCTTGGAATCTCTCATGGCACCACTAATCACTGCTGCCTTTGCTAAAACTCTGTCCCTATCCTACGTTCTGGGGAAGACTGATGGAAGGAAGGGGAAGGAAATAAGTCCATCTTTCCACACTACTCCTCAACCCTTGGTCTGAGCCTGGCTACTGCAGGCCTCTTTTTCCCAAACGAGCATCTTTTTAGGGAGATTGGCTCCTTTAAGAGACACGCCATTTCCTCCATGCTCTCTGCACTCCCGGAGGAGGGTCTGCTAGTGTCCATTCACTGGCGATGGCCTCACACTGGAATCACATTCATTCATTCACAATTCTTTTTTTTGTTTCATATGTATAGGTGTGAATGGTGTGTGCATACATGTTCATATGTGTGTGGTCGCATGTGTACAGGTGTGCATGTGTTTACAGAGGTCAAAGGTTGATGTTGGGCATCTTACTAGGTTTTCCTCCAGCTTACTTTGAGAAGTCTCTCAATGAACCCACAGCTCACCAACTGGGCTAGCCTGGCTAGCCAGCAAGCCACAGGGATCCGCCCATCTTTGCTTCCTCCATGCTGGGCTCACAGGCTACCATGCCTGGTTTTTATGTGGACATTAGGGATCAAAACTCAGATCCTCATGTGTGGTAGTTTGAATGTGAATGGATGGCCCCCATAGCCTCAGCTGTTTTTTTTTTTTTATTAAGGACACACTTCCTGCTTAAGATTCCACTTTCTGCTGGAGGGGTGTGTCCCTAGGGGCAGAGCTGATTCCAACCCAAAGTTGTGTGCAGAGCAGTCTGAGCTCTGGGGGTGATTGCTTGCGGCTTCTTGTGTGCTGACTGGTGGATCTGTGGAAGTAAACAGCTTCTTCCACTATTGATGGAATGCCCCCTGGGTCTGTAAGCCTGAAACAAACCCATTCCCCCCATAAACTGTCTGGTTTGGATGTTCATCTCACCAACGTGGAGTTGGCTACAGCATCCTGCTTGCACAGCACTGAGCTATCCCAGAAATGAGTTCAGCTCTCCACCCATAATGCATTCTCCATGGTTCCTGTGGATCCTCTGCACACTTCCTATTCAGGCCCTTCATCTACATGCAGAGCAGACCTGACGGAAAAGGCCAGAGATTTCTCCCGGATGAATCCCTGCCCTGAACTGGAGAAGTGAAAATCAAGGGTGGAATTAAATGACTCGTGTCGATAAAGGTCAGAGCTATACTACTGCAGCCTGAGGTTAGATCAAATCACAGAATGACTTTGAACCCAGGAAAGGAGCTTGGTGCTGTCCACGGTGCTGAATCCCGCTGACCATTGCCTCTGGGAGAGAAGCAGGAACAAGAAAGTCCTTTGGAAGGAAAATACAACCAATCAGGGCTGGAGGGGCGCTTGCTTGAACACACAACCAATTGTCCTGGAAGCTAAACCCCCACCAAGAAGGTACACACGACTAACTTGGGGCCTTGTTAAGCCAGTTACTTGAGCTCATCTGGTTGTATTTGGGAACTCTGACCAAAGAGAAAGGAAACATTATTGAACACCTGACTGGGCCTA
>PVHP010025065.1:9132-25934 GCA_004024765.1 Zapus hudsonius
TTATTATTTATTTTTGTGTGTGGCACTTAGAACATTTTTTATCTCCTTGATAACAGGTAGGATTCAGGAAGTCTTCTTAACCTGTGGGGAGGCAGTCTGCCCATTGGGAAGGTTGTTAGTACGTTTTCCATTCCTGGCTCTTTGATCTTTATAGGCATACTTCTCCGCCTTCCCACCACCCGGATTCATTGTGTGAATTCCTGCCCAGCCCTGAGTCATACCCAGGCAAGTGCTTTCTCTGGAGAAACACTTGCAGTCCTTACCGCAGGAATCACCAAGAGATGGCCCAAGTATCGGCTTTCCATCGGTAGTGCTCATCCCTGCTCGGAAACTCCTTTTCCACGATTGTAAGATACCAAAGTTGGTTGATGGACTAGATGTTCCTTGGGATGCCACCACTATGTAAAACTGCAGCTCTCCAAATGACCTTTATTAAAGTTCTGACATGAGGGGCCACAGAAGCCTGGCTTGGAAACATGCATTTTGTATCCATTCATAAATCACACTTGATAGCTACTTGTGCTCTGAGAAACCATAGATTTAACTTGTCTCTTTAGTTCTGGTCTTTTCCTGATATTTTAGAGTGGGAGCACATTCTGTGTGCTCTCCTTTTCAGTTGTGAGTACGACCTGCACTTTGTGCTGCCTCACTCTGCTGTGATCCTGGGCTTCCTCCTGTCTGATGTGGTTTTCTCCTTCCTTCAGGGTCCTGCCTTTCTGCCCTTGACTCTGTCATACAAAGTGATGCATTTATATCACCTTAGCACTTGATGTAGGGAAGTGGGAGGGTAAAAAAGTTAAATCTCTTTATTGCAGGCCATCAAAATGGATGTATTTTTAAAACTTTGTAAACTGTAACTTGTTACATATTATTGTAAACTACTGTTAATTTAACTAATAATTACAGAATTTCCAACAGTTAACTTGTGTACTTTTTGGAGTAAAGAAATTTCGTAGCAGTTTGATGCAGTCCATTGCACAGCATACTGTGAGACAGAACTTGATCTCGTTTTCTCTGCACACACATTCCAGACACACATTGCAAGAAACCTTCACAACTTGCCTCGGTATCTCCTTAGCATTTATTTTTATATATAGTCTTTGGGAGGTAATTTTCATATTTGTGGGTTCATCTGAAATTTAAGGTTATACATTTATTAGTTTTACTTCCTTTGGGGATTGTAAGCACTTCTCCTCCCCTCCCCTGAGAGAGTCAAACTCTTGCTCAGGATGACCTGACGCTCACTCTGTAGCCACAGACTAGCCTTGAATCCATGGTGTTCCTCCTACCTCATAAGTGCTGGGACTAAAGGCCTGTGCCACCACCTCCTGGCTTTTAATTCAGTCCCTGATTTGGCAGTCTAGCTTTTAAAATATTTAGTATGTATTTGTTTATTTAATTTGCAAGCAGAGAGAGAATGAATGGGTGTGCCAGGGCCTCTAACCACTGCAAACGAACTCAAGATGCATGCACCATTTTGTGTCTGATTTTACATGGGTTATTAGGCTTTGCAGGCAAGCTCCCTAACCTCTCAGCCATCTCTCCAGCCCCTAGCAGTCTACCTTTCTTGTTCAAATCTCCTCCATGGTCATTTCCCTGGATTGGATTTGTCACAGAATTCAAAACAGTAGTTCCTTGGCCATTTCCACTGGATATCGGTCAATAAACAGCTGAGTAAAGAAGTGGGTATGGTAATAAATTTTCATTGCCAAATTCAAAAGGAAATATATTTTCTTGACACTAAATAACTGGCTTGAGAGTTGTTCCCGAGGGGAACTTACTGTGAGTTAGTGCTGGAGATAGATCTAGGAAAGGGCCTGGATTGCATTTCACCCAGGTCGTTGTGTTAAGTGCCCTGTAATAGTGTTAGAAACACGCTTATCAGAATTCTAGTTGATGATAAATGGTTCAGTAAATAAACCAGTCAGTAGCCTGGGAGTGTTTCACTTCACCATTGCCTTTTGAAGCTGATGTCATGGAGGACAGTAGTGATTGTGCACACAATGTTTTCTACTGTGTTGGCTATTTGCTGTTTATACTAGATGTTACACATGCATCTCATTTAGTCTTTCCCATAATGCAACAGTGAACACAGGAATTATATATGAGGAAACCGAGGCTCAGAGAAGTTAAGTGCTCTGCAATATCACCAGTAGGCTTGGGGACCTGGCTCTGTCCCTGAAGTTTATGCTCTTGCAGTGTGTTTTTTTTTTCTTTTAAGACAGTTGGTCTGTGTATGGCATTTAAACTTGTGTGGGTGGTGCATGTGCTTGTATGTGCCGAGGTGGCATCCTGTGGGCCTGAAGAGAACATGGAGTGTACCTCCATCTCTCACCTGCCTAGTTTTCCTTGTGATGGAGTCTTACTGATTCCAGTCTCTTACTGATTTTGGAGCTTGCAATTTGTGAGTCTCAGTGATTCTCTTGACTTTGAACCCCACAAGGCTGGGATTACAGATGTGTTAGTGTTCTTACGTAGGAAGTGCTCTTAATCTACTAATCTCCCTGGCCCACATCTTTTTTTTTTTTTTTCCTGGTTTTTTGAGGTAGGGTCTCGCTCTAGCCCAGGCTGACCTGGAATTCACTATGTAGTCTCAGGGTGGCCTTGAACTCACAGCGATCCTCCTACGTGCTGGGATTAAAGGCATGCGCTACCACGCCCGGCTTGTTTTCTGTTTTTTTGAGCCAGAGTCTCACTCAAGTCCAAGCTGATCAGGAACTCACTATGTAGCCCAGGTGGGCTTTAAATTCACAGTGATCCTTCTACTTAGTGTGTGAATTAAAGGTGTGAGCCATCACACCTGGCTGGGTTATCTATCTTGATGACAAGAAAAATTCAAAATGGCCATGATAAATTGGACAGGCAAGTTTGTTGTTTGGGATCAGAATGGACGTGCATTCAAGAAATGAAATTAGAACCTGGTGTGGTAGCCCACACCTTTAATGAGGTAGAGGGAGGAACACTGAGTTTGAGGCCACCTGAGACTACATAGTGACTTCCAGGTCAGCCTTAGCTAGAGCGAGACCCTACCTTGAAAAATTAAAAAAAAAAAAAAGTGGGGGACTGGGACGATGGCTCAGTGGTTAAAGGCCCTTGTTTGCAAAGCCTGCCAGCCTGGCAGCACCCACATAAAGCCAAATGCACAAAGTGGTGCATGCATCTAGAGTTCATTTGCAGTAGCAAGAGGTCCTGGCTTGTCCATTCTCTTTTCTTCAGCCCCTTCTCCCCATTTTAGAGTCTCATTCTAGCTCAGGGTAACCTGTAGCACACTACAGTTGCAGGCTGGCCTCCCAAGTGCTGGGATTAAAGGCGTGCACCAACACACCTGGCTTCTTCCATTCTCTCTGCTTACAAATGAATAAAATTTTTGTAAAAGGAAAATTAGGCCGGGATTGGTGGTGCACAACTTTATTCTCAGCATTTGGGAGGCAGAGGTAGGAGGATCCCTGTCAGTTCAAGGCCAGTCTGAGACTACAGTGAGATCCTGCCTCAATAAAAACTAGAAATAAAATTATACAGTGATGCATTCCCGTACACCAGATACCTTTTTTTTCCCCTCTAGCTCAGGAAGGCCTGAAACTCACTCTGTAGCCTCAGGGTGGCCTCGAACTCAGCCTTTGAGTGCTAGGACTAAAGGTTTGTGTGTTATTTTAAAGACCAGATCTAATTAGAAAACTACTAAGATATAAATAAAAAGGTTTTAATAAAAATTAAGTAGTTTCTTTGTGCGTGCGTGTGTGTGTGTGTGTGTGTGTGCGCGCGCGCGCGCGCGCGCGCGCGCGTGCGCACGTGTGCACGCATCCTTGTGGGGTTTTGTGAGCGAAAGAGCATGTGCTACTGTGTGTGGAGGTCAGAGGACAACTTTCAGGTTGTCCCTCACCTGTCCACCTCATTTGAAGCAAGGTTTCTTGCTGTGGATTCTTATTATGCTGTTCTTGGCTGTGCTCACCATGAGCTTCTAGAAGATTATCCTGTCTTCACCTCCCTTTTCACTATCATTGTCAGCCTGAACTGCAGGCTTATGTCTCCATTCATCACACATGAAGACAACCTTTTTTTGTCGTGCATTTGTATTTTTAACTTTATTTAATTTTTTAATAATTTAATTGAATTTTTATGTAAGTTAAATAACTAAAATCTGTTTATTACTGAGAAACATCTTAAGTAAATACCAGTGGCAGCTGTTGATTCACTCTGGTTTCCAGGGTACATGTCTTTTCTATAAAATTGGGTAGCTGTTACTATGTTGACATTTGGGTATAAAGCTCCTACTCTATAAATAGCCGTTAAGAGTATTAATCAAAAGAAGTACCAAATACAAAAGGCATGGTTTTTGTTATCAAAGATTATCCTGAGACCCGGCGTGGTGGCGCACACCTTTAATCTCAGCACTCGGGAGGCAGAGGTAGGAGGATTGCGATGAGTTCGAGGCCACCCTGAGACTACAGAGTGAATTCCAGGTCAGCCTGGACTAGAGCGAGACCCTACCTCGACAAACAAAAAAAAGAATGAGATATCCTTTTGACAAGGCATATTAAGGATGTTTTGTGTGCACACGCTTCTCTCTAAAGCTTATGGTAGTTATTTCTAGCTGTTTCTGAAGTAGAATGTAAGGTCCTTGAGCAGGGACTCTTCTCAAGCTTGGGCTCCCCATCCCCAGCATGTTTTTCATGTACAAGGTGCTCCAAGGCTGGGTGTGGTGGTGCACACCTTTAATCCTAGCACTTGGGAGGCAGAGGTAGGAGAATTGCTGTGAATTCCAGGCCTGCTTTGGGACTACAGAGTGAGTTCTAGGTCAGCCTGGGCTAGAGTGAGACCATACCTTGAAAAACCAAACAAAAAAGAGGTGTTCCATAAATGCTTGTTGATTTTTATTTGAGGTAGGCTCACTCTACCCCAGGATGACCTGGAATTCACTATGTAGTCTCAGGGTGGCCTCAAACTCACATCAATCCTCCTACCTCTGCCTCCCTCTGGAGTGCTGGGATTAAAGAAGTGTGCCACCATGCCCACCTTCTCAATGCTTATTGAATGAATAAAAACGACTGGAAGCTAATTCTAGTAGGTAAAGTTGTGGCTCCAGCCCAGCAACATGATACTGTGATGACCTCCACCTAATACTGTAGACCAGTCACCTTCAGACATTGCTCTTTAGGCTACAGGTGGAGAGAGGTAACCAACCATAGCTACTATGAAGACAGGCACATACCCATGTACAAATTTCCTTGTCTGAAGCATATTTAAATTAATGGTGTTGCTCCAAAGTTACAAACTTGCCCCAACCACACTTCTGCTTTTATTTATTTATTTATGTATTTTTGAGTCAGGGTCTCTAGCCTCAGGTTGATCTTGAACTCTTAGCAGTCCTCCTATCTCAGCCTCCTGAGTGCTGGAATTGTGGCTGGCTTACCACACTTCTCACCAGAGCACTCATTTGAGCTCCATTAGAATTTGCTCTCCTCAGCCTCCAGGGCCTCCTATCAAAAGTCTAATCAAAGCTTACTTAACCTGTTAATAAGGAGTGGAAAGAAAAAGTGGCTGATGCAGCATTTGGGAATAAATTGCCACATCCCGTTTCCTTCTCTATGAGCAGGACTTCCACTTTCCAAGGCTGATGGGATCCCCCAGCTGGAGCAAGACCTGCAGGTCTTTGACCTGGACACTAAGAATAGCGAAGTCATGAGAGACAACTGCTCAGGTGAGTAAGGCTGACTTCATTAAATGAATTCAAGCAAGAAGTGAAGTTCAGGTGCTGAGCCTTGTGTAGCTCTGGTGCTCAGAGCACTGCCTCTTCTGGAGTGGAGAGCCCCTTCTCCTGCATTTTAGCTCCTTATGTAAAAGTTGTACTAGGTTCCAATTTGAGTGCTTATCTGAAATTATTTTAACCTATTTTTCTATTATTTCCTTTCTTGCTCAGCTAGACTCACCCTTTGTCTCTACACTCCTTGTCCATTTGGACCCTGCTTAAAGCTCTGTTCATGCCCTTATATCTGCTATTAAAATTTTGTGCCTGTTTTTCAGAACAAAGCCTTTGCTTACATTGTAGATACTACATTATTTAGTTTCCTCCTATCAGATTGTTTTTAAAGCATAGGGTGCAGATTACATTTGCATTTTCTATTTATATATTTTTATCAGATGGAGAGAGCAGAGAAGAGAACACAGTGTTATTCCCTAAGCAGAGAGTTTCGGAAGAAGGACATTCATACAAAGTGAAAGTAGGAAGACTCAAGCAGGATGCTGCCCAAGGGCCTGACTCCAGAGAAGTGTACAAGTCTGAAGACAGATTGGAAAGGCTTCAGGAAATCCTAAGGAAATTTCTCTTCCTGGAGAGAGAGTTTAGGCAAATAGCAATCAGCAAGAAAACCTTCACCAGTGAGAAGAGCAGTGAACCTGAAAAAAGCTTTAGTCTGGACCCTACACTTGATACAGATCAGAGAGTTCTTAGAATCCAGACTATTGATGACAGTAAGTGTGACATGAGCTTTTCTCAGAACCCATCTGTTGGCGAGCATGAAGACATGAGTCTCTCACAGAATTTCCAGAGTAGTGACTACCAAGAAAGCATAATGGACCTTTCACACCTTAGTAAGTGGGAGAGCATTCCTGCTGCTGACAGATCCTATAAATGTGATACATGTGGGAAAACCTTCCACCAGGCTTCAGCCCTTACTAGACACCAGAGAATCCACACTAGAGAGAAACCCTACAAATGTAAAGAATGTGAAAAATCTTTCAGTCAGAGTTCAAGTCTTAGTCGACATAAAAGAATCCACACTAGAGAAAAGTCCTATAAATGTGAAACATCTGAGAAGTCCTATGATGCATCTGACAGATCCTGTAACCAGAGCTCAGATGCAGGTCAGCACAAGAAGATACATACCAAAGCCAAGTCTTACAAATGCAATAGTTGTGAAAGAGTCTTCAGCCGCAGTGTGCATCTTGCTCAACATCAGAGGGTTCACAAGGAGACACCCTGTAAGTGCACCATATGTGGCAGTGACTTCTGCCACACTTCATACCTCGTCGAGCATCAGAGGATCCACCATCAGGAGAAATCCTATGAGTATGATGAGTGTGGGCTGGGCTACATTAAACATCCAGGAATTCGCTTCAGAGAAAAGCCCTACACGTGTAATGAATGTGGAAAAGACTTCAGACTGAATTCACATCTGATTCAGCATCAAAGAATTCATACAGAAGAGAAACTGCATGAATGTAATGAGTGTGGGAAAGTTTTCAGCCAAGCCTCATGCCTTACTCAGCATCACAAAATGCACAGGAAAGAGAAATCATATGAGTATAATGATTATGAGGAAAATTTCAGTCATAATTCAGATCTTACTTTGCAGCAAGAAGTTCCCACCAGAGAACAAGCCTTTGATTGTGATGCATGGGAAAAGACCTTCAGTCAGAGAGCCCACCTCGCTCAACATGAAAGAATTCATACCAAAGAGAACTCTTATGAATGCAATGAACTTGGGGAAACATTTAGTCAAGTTCAGGCCCCATTCGACATCTGAGAATTTACACCGTGGGAAGTCATGTTTGTACTGAAGTGTGGTTACCCTTCAGCTCAGTCCATGTCAGCTTTAGAGAAGGAATGCCGGAGAGAAACTTTCTGAATGTGATGAACATCGGGAACATGTTTTAGTGTTAAACTCTCAAGTGGCTCCTGCAAATCCATACCAGTGAGAAAAACTTAGGAATGTATGGAATGTAAATTCTTCAACTATTTTCAAACCTTCATCACAATTGGGGAAGTTTTACTACAGTAAGATTCCACTATTGAAATGAATTGAAAAAGCCATTAGTCAATGAAACTACCTTACTTGGTTCAGTGTCAAATTTGTGCCATGCAGAAAGCCTGTGAAAATAATGTATATGTCTGTGAGGAAATTCAGTTACACCCCAATGCTCAATCAAAACATCTGTTCCCAAGAAAAGTCATTTGGGTGTCGTAAATTTGGCAAATCTTTCAGTAGGGGTTCATCTGTCATACTTGGAATGTGTCAGATAAGAATGTGGATATATGCAAATGGTGAAATCAGCATATTTGTGTTATATGAGACTGGGGGATGCAAATGGTGAAAATTTCCTCTGTATTTCAGGTCTTGCCCAACATCAAAGTATTGGAGAGAAAATTGTTATTCATGTGTGGAATTGTTAATATTTAATCCTAATGTCTTTCATTACAGAATAATCCAAAAGGTAACTTGGTGAATGTAATTGTTTTCTTGTGGATTCTTTTGATATGTGTTCTAAGTAGGTACGAGTATTTTATTTATAGAACTCACGTAAGCTATTTTTATTTTAATATGGCATATACAACTTTAAAAATTACTTTAAACATGGGTCTTATTCTTCATCACTTCCCTAAGATTATGGTTAGTGTACTGATGTCAAGACATCAGCTTCTAGAAAGTAGCTCGTTTAACTGTGTTCTTAGTCCACTTCTCTCCAAACAGACACAGGTTTGCTCTTTCCTGAGGATCTAAACACTTAACAGCCGCTGCTCTTGGATTCCTGTTGGTTTCTGCAGTCTTGTAGCACCTTTAAATGGTGGTTTTCTTGTAAGCTTACTAGCAGATAATGCTGTTCATGTAGCTGGTGTGGTGTCTTCTTTCCTAAAGTGAAGTGTCTTAGAAGATTTAGATTTCCACATCAGCCATCCATCAGTATGGAGGATTTAGTCTTCCTGAGTTGTGGCAGGTACCCAAATACTTTCAAGTGACATCCAAATTTTTAGCTCCCTTGTGTGCATTTGCAGCCCTGTAAAAGAGATGATGTCAGGACACCAGGGAGCCATTTCGACTCCTGGTAGCCTAACTACATTCATTCAGTGCCTATTTTGCATGTCTACATTTAGAATTTTTTTATATGCCTGTATTGAAGGCCAACAAAGTGCTCAGGTCTGCTTTTGATAGGGAAATGTAAAGAACACACACCGAGATCAGAGGACTTCATAAGGGAATACAGCCTTCCAACCAGGTTGTTGCTGTTCTTCTGTACTATACCTAGAGACTGTCCCAGCGAGCGGCGGGTCCGTTCCTGTAGTTGTAACGGTTAGGATTGCTTCTCATCAGTTTGGATTGCTGGCCCTCCAACTTTCTTCGGCAAGCTAGGCTAGCATCAAGTGTGGGGCCTTTGTGTGTAACTATTGACGCTTTGCCATACTTATCCTGAGATCTCATTTTGTTGCCCAGGCTGGCCTTGTACCCCTGGGTTTAAGTGATCCTTCTGCCTTAGCCTGCCAAGTAGCTGGGACTATAGGCATGTGCCCCCCGTGCCCAGATTATATTTTTGTACTTTTAATAGAGTGCAGGTCATGAAAGAACGTAGCTGTTTTGATTTATAAGCGTGGTCACAGATGTTGGCTCCACAGTTCAGGGGCACTGCCCTATACCGAAACAGAATTTATGATTCTTTCAATGTTGTCAAAGCATTTTGTTTTGCCATTTTCAATGTCATAACATTTTGTGAATAAGACAAGTGTCAATCACGCAGTTGAGGCTTTCATAGTCTAGGTGTTGTAATGCTCATAGGGATCCTCAGCCACTCTGTACGCCTCTGTGGCCAGCCTAGGCTAGTTGTGCCAGCGCACTTCACTTCTTTGCCGCCAGCAAGCATAGCGCTTCATCAGGGCAAGAGAGTTAACATGTATCAAGTCGATCTAAATGAAAAAAATGCATGCTGTCTTTTTCCCTATCAAACATGTATCCTTACAGAGACCAGTGGTCATCTCTGGTGACTATGAAACAGGATTAATCCCTATATAGCAGAATATGTAAAAATCACATGTATGCATTTGGTTTAGGAATGTGCTTTTGTACTTCTTGAATAAAGGTGTGCTTGTTAATCTCAGACACTTGTGTCGTAGTCAGCCACACGCCGCTGGGATGAATCTTCAAACCAGGCACAGTTTATGGGAGGAAAGTATTTAAACTACAGATTGAGGGGAAGTCCCATAACAGTGAAAGAGGCTGGTCCTCTTTCACAGGTCCAAGCAGAGAGAAAAACCCATTACCAACACCACACACACAACAGCAAACAGGCAGGAGAGCCGAAGAGAATTTCTTCCCCTTTATATAGGCATAGGGTGTGGTCTCACAACCCTATCCTAGACTTAAAGGCTTCCTGAGTCTCTGGAATTTCCTTCCTGCACTGCCCACACAGGAAAGGATGTTTACTTCTAGCTCCTTTGAGCTTCCTTACATCATGCCCCCTACTGAGAGGCTGCCTTCCTGTGAACGTCCTCAGAGACCCACCCAAGAAAGGTCAAGTTGACAACAAAATTTAACCATTACAGCTTGTTTGAAACAAAATCTGAAAGCATTGGCTACAAACGTTTGGGTATCTTGCAATCAGTCACATCCCTGGCTGCAGCTCTGCACCTCCCTGGAACTTGCGTCACAGGGTGATCATTCTCTTTTGTACTGATACAAAGCTTGCTTTCCCATGGACCTCCATAGCCTTCTAGAATTTAAAGTGGTACTCAGTTGGGATACTTCATTGCATGAAATAAGAGGAAACAGTTTGAGGTTTCAGTAGAACTAGGAAGAATGTTTTGGTAAGTAAAACACATTTTCAAAAAGCCAAAATAGGGCTGGAGAGATGGCTCAGCGGTTAAGGCACTTGCCTCCAGTGCCTAAGGACCTGGGTTCAATTCCCCAGTACCCACATAAGCCAGACTCAAGGTGGTGGCCCTGGTGCTCTCTCTCTCTCTCTAGCTCTCTCTATATCTCTCTCTTTATCTCTCTGCTTGAAAAATGAATGAATAAAATATTAAAAAAAATAAAAAGCCAAAATATGGTCTGCAGGGGTGGGGAGAAGAATGGCTCAGAAGTTTAAATGCTCTTGCTTGCAAAGCCTGATGGTCCCGGGTTCAATTTCCCAGTACCCACATAAAGCCAGATGCACAAAGTCATGCTTCTGGAGTTTGTTTGCAGTGGTGAGGAGAGGCCCTAGCGTGCCCACTCATATTCCCATTCTCTCAGTATCTTTTTGAAAAAAAAAAAATAAGCCAGGCAAGGTGATACATGCTTTTAATCCCAGCGCTCAGGAAGCAGAGGTAGAAGGATCGATGTGAATTGAAGGCCAGCCTGAGACTACAGAGTGAGTTCCAGGTCAACCTGGGCTAAAGTGAAACCCTACCTTGAAAAACAACAAAAGGCCTAAATATTGAGGGCAAGTAATGTACCTCTATAAGTAGATATTTAATTGGTGTATGAATTTGTGTTAGTAGTTTTGGACTTGAAGAGAGAGGAAATTTGTTAGAGGGATGTTTATCCATCTGCTGTTCACTTACCTACTGCACATACATATTCAGACTTAGTTCTCACGTCAATTCTGCAAGGGAGCTGCATTCATTTATAGATAAGCCATGGTACAGAGACATTAAAAGAACTTGTTAGGATCTCACAGCAAGGTAATGGCTTAAGGTCTGATGTGGTTATCTCTAAAAGGTCTCCTGACATTGGCATCAGACACATTGAAGAACTTTGAGAAGTTTTCTTTGATAGTTAATTTCCTCTTACATCATCAGTGATTCAGTAATGCCAGTTTGCAACTGCTCCCAAACGCTTCTGGAACTGTCTAGGATCTAGAAAGAATATCTTGATATCTTTTTTTCTCTCTCTCTTTTTAAAATATTTTATTTATTTGAGAAAGAGACAGAATGGGCATGCCAGGGCCTTCAGCCACTGCCAAGGAACTCCAGACACAGGTGCCATTTTGTGCATCTGGCTTTACGTGGGTACTGGGGAATTGAACCTGGGTCCTTAGGCTTTGCAGGGAAGCACCTTAAATGCTGAGCCATCTCTCCAGCTCTCCCTGTTTCTTTTCCTCCCTCCCTTTCTTTTTTTGCAGGTAATCAGACCTCTTCCTCGAAACAGGTTTAAACAGTTTTGAGATGACAGGTGAACAGGTCAAAACCACACTAATCGTCCACATCCTGTCCGGACATCCCTGCTCTCATCATTGGGATCTATTTCCATTTCTCAACATCTGAAGCTTTTAACTTTTTCTGCCAGCCAGGGCTTGTTGACCCAGTAGAGCAAAGTGGGTAACGAGAAGAAACTGATGCCCAGGCACGTACAAGAGGTAGACCTTGAAGGTGGGGAGCACGGAGAGGACGGCACAAGGGCTGGCATGTCTGAATCCCACACAGTGATGTTGCAATTGATGAGGAAGGGAGGGTTTTTTAAAAAATATATATTTATTGTCCATAATGAGTTACATTATTTAGTGGGCAAACAATGCGTTTTTATCCCGAATTCCCCAATTCCTCCCCTCCCCATCCCTGATCAGTTGGATATCCTCCTCCGTGGGCTGTCTGTATTAGTCCTTGTGGCAAGGGATCCTGGATATCCTAGTACTCAGCCCGGTTCTCCTGGCCCAAGTATGTTGTTACTGAGGGGTGCCATGCCTCTGGACAGTCTCCCCCACCACGGCTCTCACAATCTTTCCGCCCCCTCTTTCGCTCAGTTACCTGAGTCGTGGTGGGTGAGTAATAAGGCTGCTTTAATGTTGCGAGCTTAGGGGTCCTTGTGTCGAAAATCCTTGGTTTCTGTCTCAATGGCCTATCCTGTGTTTATTGAATGACTGTGGTTATAGGTCCCTTGTTCATCTGTCATTGTCTGCTGGGTTCCCTATGGATCCTCCCCGATATGACTGTGGTGGCTCCTCTCTTGCCAGGATCTCATCCATCGGCCTACGGTTGGTTGGTAGGGTTAGATGTGCCACAGCTCTCTCGCATCCTGAAAAACACAAACACATTTGGCTTATCCAGAGTTGGTTGAATGGCTGTGGCTATGGGTCCCTTGTTCATCCCGTCCTTCTCTGCAGGGTTTCATATGGATCCTCCACAATATGACTGTGGTGGCTCAACTCTTGCCATGATCTCATCTTTTGGCCTGCTGTCGGGTGGTAGGGTTATATGGGCCACAGCTCACTCGCTATATCCTGAAAAATACAAATACAATCTCCATTGGAGAGAGAGAACAGTATAGGTTAACAAATATACCCCATTCTGGGTTACCTAGTTTCTATTTTTAGTAGCCTCCCTGTCAGACGTTCGCATAGTGCATCTTTTCTTGGGAGCCCAAGTGTATGGGATCCAGTGCATATTGCCCTAAATCCCCATTTCCAATCAAGGGTTCCCTCTCACTGAGTGGAATATTTGGCCGAAGAGCCTTACTCCAGGAAACATGGGTGGAACTGAGTGCGCCCTGCCCCACTCTCATGCTGGATGAGCACTTTCCCACTGAACTATGTTCCCAGCTCTACTGAGTCGGATTAAGAAAGTTCAAAGGATGCCCCCAGGGTGTCATTCCAGCAAAATGTGACATTTCCACATCTGAAAATGTAGCTCCATCCAATCACTAGGCTATGATGTCAGTGCTAGCCAGCGGGGAAGTTCAACTAATCAGAAAACTGTCCATGGTTAAGAGCTCCAGCTGGTCTGTGTCGTGGCTTTGTTTTTTTCTTCTTTGAGATAGGGTCTCTCTATGTAGCTGAGGCTGACCTGAAATTTACTGTTTATTTATTTATTTATTTTTGGTTTTTCAAGGTAGGGTCTTGCTCTAGTTCAGGTGACCTGGAATTCACTATGTAGTCTCAGGGTGGCCTTGAACTCACAGTGATCCTCCTACCTCTGCCTCCCAAGTGCTGGGATTAAAGGCATGCACCACCACGCCCGGCCAAGTTTTTTTTTTTGGTTGAAATTCACTATGTAGACTCAAGATGGCCTCAAACTCAGTACTACTCCTACCTTGGCCTCTTGGATTAAAGGCATACCCAGCTTTCCACCCTCACCCGTCAATGTAGGGTCTCTCTCCAGCCCAGGCTGACCTGGAACTCACTCTATAGTCCCAGGCTGGCCTCAAACTCACAGTCCTACCTCTATCTCCCAAGTGCTGGGATTAAAGGTGTGTGCCACCACGCCTGGTTTTGCAGTGACTTTGGAGTTAGATTTACGTTTACCTGGCTTGCTCTACTGTTTCTTGCGAGACTGGACATTGTATTTAACTCGTTTATGCTGTAAAAGCATTATGAAAGTTGAAATGGTACTAACCACACATTGAAGTGTCCAAAAATTTAATACTAACCCCTAAAAACCAATAAGGTGCTCAAAAAGCTCATTCAAATACCCAAATTAATACATAATACAGGTATTAAAGCCCAATGAGTTCAGAGACTGAAGCTTGGAGAACTAAGGAGACAAGCACCCTGGACTGTGGCAGGAACTGCCCCCTACAGTCAGTCAGGCCCTGGTGGAGTTGCCCCACTTCTAACAGTCATTGCGTCTTGTACTCCCTTCAAAACAGGAACACGCAGAAGAACCAGTGTTTAACCCAAGACTAGAGATGATTTCAAACAGATGTACAAGCCAACAAAGTGAGCATTGGAATTTTAAAAACTTGCTGACACTTCCCACTCACACTTCAGTTTTAGAAAATGATTAGCCTTTTGTAAACTTTGTATTTCATCCATGTTTGTAGATTTATAACTTGGGTACAGTTAGAAGCCACTATGCTCCTATGACAAGTATCCATGGTCTTCCTCCAGGGATCTTGGGCTCTGGTTTGAGCTGGCCAGGGTTCAAATACTTCCTCTCTGTAGCTTGCATTAAAACAGTAAAAGATACTCTTTTTTTTTTTTTGGTGCGGGTTAATGACAATATTGGCACTGTGGATGCCCACAGTTGTGGCAAAGAGGAATATATGTGCACATACACCTTTGATAATGTGTGGATGCACCGTACACTGCCACTGAGGACAAGTTCTGCTTGTGCATCTGACTTTACATGCGTACTGGGGAATTGAACCCATACTGGCAGGCATTGCAAGAAAGTGTCCTAGGTTGAGCCACCTCCAGCCCAGAGCTCTACCTTTCATCCCTTCTTGGGGAAGAGAGGTGTGAGCCAGTGAGTGCCTAAGCCTGCAGGAGGACATGGCAGGGCCCTGGAGGTCAAGCAGAGCTGCTCCCAGGTCGCCATGCCTGGCTCTCCTGTCCTGTGTCCTGAAGAAACTAGAGAAGATCTTGGCTTTGGCTAAGCATCGGAGATGGGTCCCATTCAGCCCTTGGGACAACTGGCTGACGAGAGTGGATGTCACCAGAGTCAATGTGAAGCAACCAGGTTGGCTTGTTTTTGTAGTGTAGATGGTTTGTCTTTCCATTAGGCCCAGACCATGTGCTCAGGATTGAATTTATACTTAGAATTGTCTTGATAATGTTGTGCCCAAGGAGCGAGACCCCCACAGAGACCACCAGGGAGACCAAGTCCGATGCAAGCACATGAGGATCTTTATTACAAGCTTGAGCTCGGGCTGCTATCCGACACACACATTGGCGCAGCAGCTGTGGGGATGCGACAATGAGTGGTTAGAACTATGAGTATTTAAGGGCAAAAACCACAAGAACCACAATTGGGGACTTTCCAAGCTTCTGCAGGTATGGCTTTGTTGTGTCAGAATAACCTGACTGCAGACAGTCAAGGACCTTTTATCTATCTTATCGTCTGCTGGCTGAATCTAGGGGTAGCAAGATATCTTTTGGCACACAGACATGTCTTTTATGAGAACATCTGTTTGAGGTCAGCTTTTAGCTAAGATGGAGGGCTGAGCACACAATGGGTTCTTATGGCTATTTTGGTCTTTTCAGTAAAAGACTATGGGACTGAAGCTCCATCACGTGTGAACACAGACAGAGGCTAATGTTTCCCCTTCAGCCACGTGAATCAGATCTACAGCCATACCGTCAAAGCTGGTGTGAGGATCTGTCCTTTCCTCCCTTATTTATTAACTTGCAGGTGTTTGGAGAGACTCAGTAAGTAAATGAATGAACTTAGCCAGGTACTCCCCATACCCAAGTGCCAGGAAGACACTCGACTCATGTCTAGCTGCCCATCATGGAAGATGCATTAACTCCAGAAGGGAGCCTTAACCGCTGAGACTTCTCTCCAGCCCAGATATTTTATTTTTTAATCTCTGTGTATATGTGTGTGTTCATGTATAGGAGCATGGGCACACAATGCTACAACATGGTGAAGTCAGAAGACAACTTTAGGCATCAGTCCCTGACTTGCACATTGTTTGAGAAGTCTTGTAACACTGCAGATGTCAGGCTAGCCAGCCTGAAAGCTTCCAGGGACTCTCCTGTCTCTATCTCCCATATTGCTGCAGACACACTGGGATTACAGACGCTAGCATTACTGTGTTCAGCTTTACATGGGTCCTGGTTATTAAACTGAGGTCATCTTTTACGAAGCAAGCACTTCAAACACGGAGTCACCTCCCCAGCTTCACTGTGAATATTTTAATTACTAAAAGAGGTTCTAAGCCAGGCTCAGTGGTGCATGCCTGTAGTCCCAGAACTTGGGAAGCAGACAGAGGTAAGAGGATTGCTGTGATTTTGAGGCCAGTCTGAGACTACATAGTGAATTCCAAATCAGCCTGGGCTAGAGCGAGGCCCTACCTCGAAAAACCAAAACTAAATAATGAATGAATGAATGAGGTTCTAGGTCAGCTCAGCTGGTAGAGTTTTTGCCTTGTATGCATGTGGCTTTTGGTTCAATCCCCAACACTGCATACACTGGGTGTGGTGATGCATGCTTGTAATCCCAGCACTCAGGAAGTGAAGGTAGGAGGGTCAGGAGTTCAAATCATCTTCAGCTACTTGGTAAGCCTATGGGAAAGGACAGAGAGGCAAGAGCACAGGTGGTGGGTGGATGAACTGGGTCTCATGGATGTTTATTCATTTCTCAGTCCAACTAGGGTTGGAGCAGTTTAGGTGTACCTTAT
>PVHP010025066.1:0-25866 GCA_004024765.1 Zapus hudsonius
CGGCAGGAAAACAGGTTTTTTTCAAGGCTTTGGAGTATTAGCTCTGTGACCTTAGATGAAGATAGGAAGATTTTCTTTTTCTTTTTTTCTGAATTTGTTTTGAGCTTAGATAAGTTCGTGGATCTCCTTGGGAGATGTTTTGAGCATTACTGTAATTCATTATCCCTACAACAACGGGGGTTGGGGATTTAGCTCAGTGGATGAGTGCTTGCCTAGCAAGCACAAGGCCCTGGGTTCGGTCCTCAGCATCACACACACACACACACACACACACACACACAAAAAAAAAAAAAAAAAAAAAAAAAACCCAAAAACATTATCCCTACAACAAGGTTGGTTAGACATGTTTTCTTCCTAATGTCCATGAGGCTTGAGGTATTTTTCTTCTTAAAGGTTAACCAACAATTAAGATATCACGTGGAATGGAAATAGAACCTCAAATATAGGTTAAATATTTCTTTTTAAAACATCATATAACTCAGCAATTACTCAAAGACTCTCATGGCCGAGCATGCCAACTTTTCTGAGGTCTAACTCAAGAAAGGAACAACTTCCTTTTGTTTTTACTTTCTCTTTTGATGTTGGCTGAACCATCAGCATGCTTCCCCTGACACATTGCTTTTTTTAATGAATCTTCTGTGCTTTAAAAATCATATAAAACATAATACATATATACATATATGTGTGTGTAGATGTATATTTATAAGTGTATATGTATGTATGTTTGTGTGTGTGTGTGTGTGTGTGTGTGTGTGTGTGTGTGTGTGTGTGTGTGACAGGACATTAGGTCAGACAGAGATGGGTACTATACTAACTAGGTGAGCACTCACACTGAGCTGCATCCCCAGCCCTGTGGTGGATGTTACTTGGCCATGAAAGGGGCTAAGAGAGCCCAAGATCATTCGGCTGTAGAGCTGCAACATTCTAGCATTTCAGCATTGTTATTTTTATTGGATATTCAAAGTAGACGCAGCTGCTTTCATGGAACTTTAGTTCACATGTCCATGCTTCAGTTTGGTCACCTACTAAGGAGCTCTCTCAAGGTATGAGCCTAGTCAGGCCCTCTGTGAAAGCATTTCTGACTCAGTGTACCCATCAGTACTGGGTCTGGGCCTGAACACGTGCTTGGCTTGTTTCTGAACTCGAGCCCTGCTCTCTATTTTGCCTACCTTATAAAGTTTGCTGGTGACAAATTGAACAGTCCTAATGTCAGCATGGCAGTTTTGATGTAACAGTCAGCAGCGTACTTATTTTATTTTTTTTAATTTTTTATTTACTTGAGAGAGGGAGCAAAAGAATGGGCATGAGCCGGGCATGGTGGTGCATGCCTTTAATCCCAGCACTCCGGAGGCAGAGGTAGGAGGATCACCATGAGTTCGAGGCCACCCTGAGACTACAGAGTGAATTCCAGGTCAGCCTGGGCTAGAGTGAGACCCTATCTCAAAAAAAAAAAAAAGAAAAAAAAAAAAAGAATGGACATGTCAGGGCCTTTTGCCACAGCAAACTAACTCCAGAGGCATGCACCACTTTGTGCATTTTAAGCTTTACGTGAGTACTGGGGAATTGAACCTGTGCCAGCAGGCTTTGCTAGCAAAGCCCCTTAACCACTGAGCCACCTCCCGAGCCCTTTATGTTCCTCATATTACATCTGCTATGCATTCTTTGATGTCTCAACTCTGTAGACTTTTTGTGAGTATTCCCACATTCCTGCCTGGCAAGAGAACTACTCTCTTTTCTTCACAGTAGTTAAATGAGCAGTTGTTGGTTGTTAGGTCACCTTCTCTATACCGATCATCAGACACAGGAGTTACACTAATTCTAGCTGTGGTAACAGTCCAAGCTCTACCTGATGTTTTAATGTCCTTTGGAGCCAACACAAGGATCCGAGGCTGGGGTTGAAGCTCAGTGGGAGATCGCGTGCATGATATGCATGAGGTTCAAATTTGACAAAAGTCTTTGAAAAAATGACTTTCCTTCGTTTGGAGATTTTATGTTTCATGCTTTATGTAGTTGGTGCCAGACTAGCAGTGCATCTTCTGGCCCTGGGATTTTCTTTGCTAGGAGACTTCTTTTTTTTTTTTAAAAAATTTATTGTCCATAATGAGTTACAACATTTAGTGGGCAAACAATGAGTTGTTATCCCCAATTCCCCACTGCCCTCCCCTCCCCCCTCCACTGGATAACCTCCTCCATGGGTCGTCTGGATCAGTCCTTGTGACAGGTGACCATGGATAGCCTAGTATTCAGCCAGGTTCTCCTGGCAGACTTCTTTTTTTTTTTAATTTATTTGTGAGCAGATCTATCTATCTATCTATCTATCTATCTATCTATCTATCTATCTATCTATCTATCTATCTATTGAGAGAGAATGGGTACACCAGGGCCTTTAGCCACTGCAAACAAACTCCAAATGCATGTGCCTCTTTGTACATCTGGTTTACGTGGGTACTGGGAAATTGAACCTGGGTCCTTAGGCACTGGAGGCAAGTGCCTAAAACCATTGAGCCATCTCTCCAGTCCCACTGGGAGACTCTTTATTGCTGTTTTAATATCATCGCTTGTTATTGATTTAAGTTATTTCTATGCTCTAGACTGAAATTTGATGTCATGTGTCAAGGAATTTATTCATTCTAGATTTTCCATCTTTAAGAATATAAGTTTTTAATATAGTCCTAGTGATTTCCCCTTTTCACTTCTAATTTTTTGGTATCTATACTTGCAAAGTTTTGATAAGGAAGATGGGACAACAGAAAATGATGTGGCCAAACAGAAGAACAGTATAAAAAAGAAATCAGTGAAGGGCTGGGCATGGTGGCGCATGCCTTTAATCCCAGCACTCAGGAGGCAGAGGTAGGAGGATCCCTGTGAATTCCAGTTCAGCCTGAGACTAGATAGTGAATTCCAGATCATCCTGGGCTAGAGGAGATCCTACCTTGAAAAACTATAAAAAAAAAAAAATCAGTGAAAAGAGTGATTGTGTGAATGAAAATAAGATCAGTGAATTCCTTAGTCAAACTGAAAGGGTGAAAAGACCCTTTTCATCTATAATTTTGAGTTCTGTCTTTTTCTTATTTACCTTGGTTTGTTAATTTGTTTTATCTTTTGAAGAATGAGCCTTTCATTTAGCTGACTCACAAAGACACACACACACACACACAAACACACACTATCTGTATGGGGTATCAATTTTTCCAGCATCATTTATTAAAAAGACTGTTCTCCAGGCCTATGTTTATTTACTCCATATAATTTTCATATACATGTATAGTAGTAGTATGTGTACACATATGTATGGAAATATACATATATTTCTGCTCTGATCTTTATTATCTTTTCCACTAATTTGGAGGCAAGTGCCTTAACCGATGAGCCATCTCTCCAGCCCCCAACTGGTCTTTCTTCTATTTCCATATCATCATTTTCCCCTTCCTATTTAGGCAGGTCTTCTGGAGGTAGCATCAGACACTATGAAGTCATGAGTGCCATGCCCACTTTGTGACAAATTACCTTTAAGTGATAGTGACAAAATGTGGTTTTATGAATAAGAAAAGAAGCAATAAGAGACACTATATAAACACACATTTTTTATGCCTGCTTCCCATTTGCCTCCACATTTTGATTCTTTGATATTCCATCTTATCTTTCTATATTGCCTATTTGAAGATTGAAGCTTACTGTTTAATTATTTGTCTTAGGACCGAATGTAGGAGTGGCTTATATACATGTTTACAGTATGAGAGTATCTGTCTGCAGAGTTCTTCTTATCTTTATACTTGCCAAGGTTTTGGTCTCATGCATATGTCTTTATTTTAGGACGGGTCTAGTGAGGTAATTACGTCTATCTGGCAGTGAGGTGTTAACAGTCCAGCCTTGCTTGTCACACTTAGCTACTACAGCCCTGCTAATATAACTAATGCCTGGCTGCTCTTGTCACACTTGCCCTGCCTGCCATGGTGACATTTTCCCTTGAAACTCTAAGCAGAAAGAGCTCCTTTCCTTCCGTAAGCTCCTTCAGGTTGGGGGTTTTGTTCCAGCAACAAGAAAGTATCTGCTAGAGTATTAAATATTTTTACATTGCTGCACAACCATTTTCTTGATCTTTTTCATTTTTCAGTATTTGAACTCTGTCCATTAAATTTCAGTTTCCAATTCTCCATCCCCACATCACCCACCATTCCATTTTCTATTTCTAAAAGTGTATTACCCTAAATACCTAAAAATGTCAACCATGATGTACACCTTCATTTTCCATGATGTCCTCGAGGTTCATCCACGTGGTAGCATGTGTCCTGATGTCCTTTTTTGTTGTTGTTGTTGTCATTTTTTGAGGCTGTTTATACACATTCATTGGGACAATATGAATTTATATCTTTTTTTTTTTTTTGGTTTTGTGAGGTAGGGTCTCACTCTAGCTCAGGCTGCCTGGAATTCACTATGTAGTCTCAGGCTGGCCTCCAACTCACTGCTATTCTCCTACCTCTGCCTCTCAAATGCCAGGTGCTAGAACTAAAGGCATGTGCCATCACACCCAGTTTAAGTCACTTTTTTCCATGACTCAGAAAGACTTTATTAGATTTAGAGAAGCACAGAGAACTCCTGACATGTGGAAGGCAGAAGGTGCAGGGAGCCCAAGAGGGAATGGGGTCCCCCCCATCTCAGCCCAGCAGGGCCACAAGGAGTGGGGGGACTTATCAGAGCAGGAACCTGGAAGCTCAGGAAAGCTGAAAAGTCAAAAAGACCTAAGACACTTTTTAATTTGACTATTTGTTTTGATGATTTATAACTTCTCTATATATTAAGAATATGATTGGCAAATATTTTCTCCCATTCTGTAGGTTGATGACTCACTACTTGTTATGTCCTTCACACAAAAGTTTTATGTTTTGATTTATTCTGTAGTTCATTGGCTTTTACTTCCTTTACCATATTTAAGAAATCCAATGTCATGAAGTTTTTCTCTCCTGTGGTTTTTTTTTTCCTAAGAGTTTGCAGTTTGGATAGATCTTATATCTTGACCTTTGCTCCATTTATAATTGAGTTTTTTTTATATGGTACAAGGAGTTATTGGATTTTAATGAAAGCAAATATCAAATGAAATTTGTGTTAGGTACAGGGACTTTCATGGAACATACAACGTTAATGTTCACTTAAGTTCCCACAGGTCCTCCTAAGTGATTAGAGTATGTCCAGCTTACTGTCTGGTAACTGACCATACCTTACATGAAAGGGTCATGTGATGATATAGACAAAAACAAAAAAGGAGGTAGGATCATGTGTCTAATTGCTGGGCCGACAAGAGGTTCTCCTAGACTAGTGGTGAGATTCAGGACCGTCAGAATATCCCAGCTGGATATGGCCCTCTGCAGAGTTTGACCTTTTTCATGTATGGGGCATCCTCGAATGCTGCTCTATTTATACAAATTCTGTTTGATTTCTACAGTGAGAGTTCCTGTTTAACATGTACCATGTTAATTAAATAAGCCACTAATTTTGTTAATGAAAGCTATTTTTGATACTATTATACAAATCAGTTGAGCTTTTGGTGTCACTAAAGTTATGCATAACTAAAAGAGATGAGCCTCTTAGCCAGGGCTGACATGTGACCCTTTCTAACACAAGCCTAGCTGACACCAGAGCATCGGATGACTGACCATCAAGTTCAGTCTCCTTGATCTACACATTGTGTCTTTTTTTAGGGGTAAGGGTGGGTAAGAGGTTTTGAAGTAGGGTCTCACTCTAGCCCAGGCTGATCTGAAACTCACTCTGTAGTCTTGGGTTGGCCTCAAACTCACAATGATCCTCCTACCTCTGCCTCGAAAATTCTGAGATTAAAGGCATGCATCCACCATACCCAGCTCATTGTATCTTTTGAAGAGTGTTTCATGGATTTATTAATTTTTAAGTAAGGTATAGAAATGCAGTAGCTAACTCACTGTATAGTCTCAACCTGGTGATTATGGATTTTTTTTCTTTTGACACTTTTACACATGTAAATATAATGTGTTTTGATTTTATTTTCCCCATTTACCCTTTTTTTTTGTTTGTTTTGTTTTTTTGAGGTAGGGTCTCGCTGTAGTCCAGGCTAACCTGGAATTCACTGTGTAGTCTCAGGGTGGCCTTGAACTCATGGTGATCCTCCTACCTCTGCCTCCCGAGTACTGGGATCAAAGGCATGCGCCACCACTCCCGGCTCCCATTTACCCTTTCTTAACCCCCTTCTCTTCCCACTAAAATCTTCTTTCTAATTAATTCCCATCTTTACTTTCCTGCCTTTTTTTTTCTTGACGCACTTAGTTAAATTAGAGTTGCCTGTATGATCATGGGTGGGAAGGTGTTCAGGTATTTCCTGGAGAATGGGTAATTTACCAATGGCTACACCCCTAAAGTACATGATTGCCTTTCTCCCAGAAGCCATTATTAGCTGACCTTAGCTAGTTAGAGGGAGTTGGGGGTCTTATGAACTCTTCCCCATCCATGATGAAATACATCCACTTCTAGTGTGTCATTTTCTCTTCTTTGTTTTAGTTGATGTTGCTCAAAACATGTTAGAGAAATAACACGAGCAAGGAAAAAAAATCACAGATACGGGAAATACAGGACATGCATATATGGAGTATATGGAGCTAAAGTGGCTAGCCATGTGATTTTGAGGAAGTCCCAGTTAAAAGTTTTCTGAGGTATTTACTGATTTCCCAGACGTCTCCTTTCTGAGACTCCAGTTTTTCTTCTGGCACTAGGTACAGTCAGGAGCCTTCTCATTCTGCCTGGATTCCCTTGGACACAGTTGGCAAGACCTTTCCTCGTCTTAAGAACCCTAAAGAATTCTCATGGTCTTGGCAGGTTCCTTTACTTTTTCATGGCTTCTTGCTCAGTTTCCAGCCTTGATCCAAGATAAGTTGGTTTTCTAGGCCTTTAGTTGAGGCAAGAAAGCTATTATTGTCTCTGTGGTACACAAGTCCAGGCTGTCCTCTCACTTCCCCGCAAGTGTGTGATCCGTTTTCAAAAGCACACCCAGCGTGGTGGCGTATGCCTGTGGTTCTGTGCTGGCAGAGCTGGGACAGGAGGATCCCTTGGGTTCCAGAGCTCCATCCCAGGCTGGGTTCAGTAGGGAAACCCTATCTGAAAAAACCAACTCAAAAACAGATACCGTATTCAAATGAGCTAAGGATGCTAGTTCAGGAAGTTGTGCCGGGTCTCATCTTATATTTTCGCCAGGCCTATGCACCAGTTCTTGCTCCAAAGAGACTTAGATTTTACTGTGAAAACTAGTTGAAGCCAGGTGTGGTGATGTGTGGCCCTTAATCCCAGCACTCAGGAGCTACTGGTTAGGAGGATCACTGTGAGTTCAAGGCCAGCCTGGGAATACAGAGTGAGTTCCAGGTCAGCCTGGGCTACAGTGAGACCCTACCTCAAAAAGAAAAAAAAATACTAGTTGAGATAAATAAGGCTGCCAAATGAAGTCAGGAAGTAGAGCAAGAACAGGAAGTTGGGCTGAGCTACAAAGCCTCAAGGTCCATACCCAGTGACCCATTTCCTCCAGCAAGACTCGACCTCCTAAAAGTTCCACCACCTTTCCAAACAGTGCCACCAGCTAGGAACTAAGTGTTCAAATACATGAGCCTATAGGGAACCCGTTGCCTTGAAACTACAGTAAAAAGAATGAGTATCTCTTAAGAATCAATATTGCATAGCTACACAATGTTTTTTGAATATTTTCTATACAGATATATATGCATATCTATGTGATTGACATAAAATGATTATACATTGTGTCACTCGAGACTTATTTATGATTGAATTGATAACATCTACATTTAAATAAATTTTTAAATATAGCAAGATCAACTTTACACCTGGGCTGCAGTTAGCCAACCCACACACTCCATGGATTACCACGAAGGGCAGTTTCCCAGGCGAGCACCATCTGTGTGGCCACTATCGAGACATCCCGATGAAGACCACAGTCCCAAGGATGTGGAAACAGGTAGGATGGGGACAGCGAGCTCTCTGAGATTATGCGATGTAACCTATAATTCCAGCATTTGCTAGTTAATCTGCACCAGGTAACCCTATTGAAATCTGCAGGCAGCCTGAGACATGGAAGAGTCTTTTGCTTGTGTTCAAAGCTGCTGAGGTAGAATGGAGACAATAGGAAGCTTTGCTTCTTCAGTAATTATTGTGTCTGCTGAAGCTTGATAAGCTCTAGCCTGGGACATCCAGCTGGAGCCACCACCAGTTGAAGCTCTGCTTCCTCTTCGGCTAAGAGGTCCCCCAAAAGATTCTCTGGTTCTCTCAAAGGATGGTTGGTCCCCTACTGCTTCCCTCTGAATCTCCTCATGGCTTTCTTTCACTTTTCTTAATTCTTTTCTTTCCCTAAAGAAATACCTGGTAGAAGTAAAATTGATATAAAAAATGATTAAACCTCAGTTTTAAATATTTTTCAAAATTATACAGCATTCAGAAACTAATTATTTTCATTACAATTTGCTATATTGAAATATTTTGTGTTATTAATTGGGATGACGATTTAAGATTAGCCTCAGAGTTCTTTGGAGGAGTTCATTATAATAACAAATTTCCAAGCTAGAACCTGGGCTATCGTACAGAGTTGAGAGTCACATTTGTGTTGCAAAGCTTTACTGAATTTGGTTGCTTTCTTCCTCGTTTGTCCTTCATGTTGACTTCACAAATTCCTACCTCTGTCTTGTTGAAATGATCAAGAATATACGTGTTAGAAACTGAGTGTAGACTTGTAGCAAAAGCATAAGGCCACGGAACTTGGACTTTGTCACTGGAGCAGCTTTCTAATCTTAGGCAAATGGGATGAATCTTCAAGCCAGGCACAATTTGGGGAAGGAAAGTATTTATTGAAACTACAGATTGAGGGGAAGTTCCGTAACAGCAAAAGAAGCTGGTCCTCTTTCACAGGTCCAAGCAGAGAGAAAAACTCACCACCTACACCATACACAGAACAGCAAACAGGCAGGAGGGGATGGGGATGGGGGGCACACCAAGGAGAGAATTTCTTCCCCTTTATATAGGCTTAGGATGGGATTTTGCAACCCTATCCCAGGCTTAATGGCTTCCCGAGTCTCTGGAATTTCCTTCCTGCACTGCCCACACAGGAAAGGATGTTTACTTCTAGCTTTTTTGAGCTTCTTTATATCCTACCCCCTACTGAGAAGCTGCCTTCCTATAAACATCCTCAGAGACCTTCTCAAGATAATTAAAATATCAAGTTGACAACAAAACCTAGCCATCACAGGAGCCTAAAATGAACTGTACATGAAAGACAAGATCTAGCAGATTTGTTCTAGTAGGGCTGTTTATCACTTCACTCACAGAGAGCAGTTGACTAAGGCTCCAGTTATAGTTACTTGAAGCAAAGATCCTCAAAGATGGGTTTCTTTTGCATCTGGAAGCAAAGTAAGCGAATCAGATAATCAAATAATTTTAGTGAGAGAGAGACAGAGAGAGAAGAGAGAGACAGAGAGAGAAGAAGAAAGAGAGAGAGAGAGAGAGAGAGAGAGAGAGAGAGAGAATATCTCCCCAAAGTAGCAGTTATTACCGTACTACTCTGGGCTCAGAGTGGACTGTGTTATCTCTAAGTCTGAAGCATTCAGCCAATAATGGCAAGGCAGGGCCAACAGAAATGGACATCTGATTTCCATGACAAATGTGACAATGCTGTTGTAGCAAGTAGAGCCATTTTCTGTCCTGCTGTGTGGACATCTACAGAAGCCCACATTGGGAAAGGATGGAACCTGTCTCATTGGGTGAGGTACCTCACGGGAATGGAGGGATCAGTGATAATGCCCATGGGTGCAATCATCACTTCACAACCAACTCATACAGCACCATGGATTCATTAAAATAGAACATGTTGTAAAATAAAGTACTTTTGAAAACTTTAGCTCGAAGTTTTCTTTTTGAGAACTTTAGATTGTGTTCCCATCCCTCTCTCCTGCCCCCATCCCCATCTCCTCTTTCAAGGTAGTCCCTCCTCTGTCCAGTTATCTCGTCAAAGTCCTCCATGTCAAAATGTTGTTGGACTCAGAACTGAGTTGGTCATGTGGGGCTATTGGTAGCCACTGCAAGGTCATGGATGTACCAATTGGTTGGGAAGAGCTAAAAGACTTTATCCCAATATGTATACTATTATGTTTATGATAAAAAATAATTGGTCTGAGAATCGTAGGAGGGTAAACATGCTAGTAATAAGTAATTTCACTGAGAGCCCTTTTAGCAGCTGTTTCTGTCCTGTGTTGGCATCATTGATTGAAGTGAGGTTTCGATGTTTTCTTCCCTACTCTGTCTTTCTTAACTTTTCTAATGGAAACATCTCTGTGGACTATAACATTTCAAGGTACTTTGACACTGTGTGGTACTGGTTGCATATACTGTAGGAGCACTTGAATGACTATGGTTTGAAAGTGTCATCTGAATCTTACTCAGTGTGGTGAGATAATCATAGGACCACACTGGGAAAATGTCACCTTGGGGTTTTCTTCATTATTTGATGTAGTTTGCCAAATGCCAGAGCAATTGATTTTTAATCCAGTAACTTTTCTCCTTTTAAAATATGCATCCATGAAGATTATGGAGGTAAGTGGAAATTAATTAAGCAGCTTCTTTTGATCCAATTGATCTATTCTCTACCTCAATAACCAAAGAGGATTCTTTCGTCCAAAGTGAACTAATGATGTTTGCTGTACCTTTTCTGTTCTTACTACATGACATTCTTTGGAAAACCACTTCAATGGAGCAGTCTCCTTATATAAATGTTTTTAAACACTTGATTGGTTCAATTAATGCAAGACTTATAAGGGGCCAAGAGTGAGTTGATGGTGTTCTGTCTCCCTGAGCTTTTCATGTAGTTTAGGGATAAAAAATGTACTGAAGTAGGGCTAGAGAGATGGGTGGTAGGTTAAGGCACTTGTCAGTGGATCCTGACAACCTGGGTTTGATTCCACAGGACCCAGGTAAAGCCAGATGCACAAAGTGGCACATGCATCGAGTTCATTTGCAGTGGCTGGAAGTCCTGGCATGCCCATTTTCTCCCACCCCCTGTGATTTGAGTAGGAGTGGCCTATATTTCCCCTCTAGACAGCTAAGTTAGTTATAGATAATTTTGAATGGTAGTGAGAAGCCAATCCATATAATTAAATAATCAAATAGAAGGTATGAATGACTCTAGAAAAATGAATGCTTTACTCCTCCTTCCCTTGTCATAGACCTACTACATCCAAATTACAAACATCTGTCATTTGTGAGGTGGCCAATCGAAAGGTGTGCAGTTTAAATGAAATTCTCTCAATGAAATTGATAAGATTTGGGCTAGGGAGATGGCTCACTAGATAAAGTGCTTGCCACTCAAGCCAGAGTCCCCGGGTTTGCATCCCAAGACTTCACATGAAATCTAGAAGCCACATGGCTTCTGCAATCTCCACATGTGGACAGCAAGATGGGAAGTGGAGACAGAAGAAATCCCCAAAAGTTGATGTACCAGCCAGCTCGGTGACTGCAGCAATGAACCACAGGGGAAGGAGACAGGAGACCCTCAAAATGAGGTGGAAAGCGAGGACCAACACGTACAAGTTGCCCTATGATCTCCACATGTGCACCTTGGCTTGTGCATCCACACACACCCACACACACAACGAACACACACCCACACGAATGTGCACAGACACATGTACACACCACACACACGTATACCAAAATTATAAAACAGATTAGACACATGGGCCTCTTTATGCATCTGACTTTATGTGGGTGCTGGGGAATCGAACCTGGGCTGGCAAGCTTTGTAAGAAGGTACTTTTAACCACTGTGCCTTCTCTGCAGCCCAGATCTACTTTTCTCAAACCCTTATTTTTGTCTCTCCATCCCCATGAAATTACTGACACTCTTGCTTTCTGTTGTGTCTGTCTCCTAGCTTGTTGGTAGACCAACTGTAGACTTAGAGGCTATTGAAGAAAGGACCCCCCCTCCTGTTCCCTGGTAGCACTAGACAGGGAAGTGCCATGTCCTCCTGACCAGAGGAAAGGAGTCCTTTGGTCCTGGGTGGAGCCTGTTAATCACCTGGTCAAGAGAACACCTCTCACCTTCGGACTTGCTAAAAAGGTAGAAGGCATAGTTATTCCTCTAATGAGACCATGTAGCATACCCCTGAGAGGACCCTTCCTCAGTGTAGTTGCTAACAGACCCTTGCAGAGCCTGCCCCCTTTACTGAGTTCTAACTCAAAAAGTGTAAGTTTGCCTTTTCCCCCTTTCTTTCTCTTATGATGCCAGCTGAAATCCTAAGCAGGCTTACCTTGAGACTCCGAGGCTTATCCACATTTTTCTCAACAAATCTCCTTTGTAGGGCTCAAAAAAATAATAAAAAAGAAAAGAGACAATTTTAAGTTAATGTATACAATTGGCACACTTTGAAGTCTCTCCACATTTTTCTCAATAAATCTTCATTGTATGACTCTTAAAAACTAATAAAGAAAAATGATTTAAATCAAATTAATGTATACCATTGACAAAAGTAAAATTTAATAATTTTACATAAGTGCATTTTTACCTAAAATGTAGAGCTGCCTAATACTAATTACTTCATTTTTAGGAGGCATATTCTATATTTTTCACCTACTGTTTCAATTAGGTTTCAGTATTAGTTGAAAGAGATATTCTTCTCATCCAATGCCTTCTCTCATCCCATAGCTAGGTACAGTGACATGCTACTGTAATCCCACACTGGGACAGTGGAGGTAGGAGAATCATGAGTTCAAAGTCAACCTGGGCTACATAGTGAGACCCTGTCTCAAAACAACAACCACAACTACATTGGAATTGTAGACATCTCATATTTTCAATTATGAGCCTAATTTTGTGAGGTAACTCGAAAGAAATCGAACATTAAAGGTTTTTCTTCCCCTCTGTTTGCTTTTTTTAATTTAATTTTTAAAGATTTTCTTTATTCATGTGTGTATGGGCATGCCCGGGCCTCTTGCTGCTGCCAACTAATGCCAGATGCTCATGCCATTTTTTTGTGGTTTGCCTTTTGCATCCAGTTTATGTAGGTGACTTTGGAATTGAACCCAGGCAGGCAGACTTTGTAAGCAAGAGCCTTTAACTTCTAAGCCGTCTTCCCAGCCCTTGATTTATATTTTAAAATATTTTATTCATTTATTACTTATATATATAGAGAGTGTGGTAGTTTGATTAAATATCCTGCAATAGAATAAAAACTATATTAAAAGATTTGTCTCCAGCTTCCTGGTTGGAGAAGGTGTCACCTTGGCTTGGACTCCTAAGGTGTATGCAAAATTCCAGCGATACATATGTAAAGAGCATTCAGAGCTGAAATCTGGCAGTCTTGCTGTTTTGTTAGTTGGAGTGTACTGGCTGGAGGTGATGGGTTTCCCTTCTCTGCTTAAATCTGTGAAAGGGGGCCAGCCATTTTCTTCATTATTAAACTTCCCCTGGATCTGTTACTTTAATAAATACTTTCCTCCAAAAAACACTGTGCCTGGTCTGGAGATTCATCCCAGCCGTGTGTGGCTGACGACGACACAGAGAGAGAGGCAGATAGAGAATGGGCAAACCAGGGCCTCCAGCCACTCCAAACTCACTGCAGGTGTATGTGCCACCTTGTACATCTGGCTTTATGTGGGTACTGGGGAATCAAGCCCACATCCTTAGGCTTTTCAGGCAAGTGCCTTAACCACTGAGTCATTTCTCCATCCCTTCATTTAATTTTTTTTTCTGAGGTAGCATCTCGCTCTAGCTGAGGCTGACCTGGGATTCACCATGTAGTCGTAGGGTGGCCTAGAACACATGTTGATCCTCCTACCTCTGCCTCCCAAGTACTGGGATTTAGGATGTGAGCCATCACACCTGGTTTTTACTGCATTTAAATTGTAAAAATCAGTTTAGTCTCTTACTTTTATAAAGAGTAATGAAGAACAGGGGCGGAGCAAGATGGCGGATGAGTAGTAGCCTGGACAGGTCTCTCTCTCTGTAAAGGTTTGATTTTCCAGCTGGGATCCAGACCTAGGACTCCAGCCAGCCCCGAACCTAGGCACACCCCCTCCCCAGCTCCCACACCAGACTGGGTGCCCAGTGGCTCTCTGCTCCGCAGAGGAATGGAGAGCCAACCCTCTCCCACCCCAAGCTCCCACCATTGCCCATTGTCTCCTCCCAGCCACATCCAGAGCCCTAGCCACCTGAGAACCTTTCCCTTCTGGGCCTTCCCTCCTGCGCAGCACCTGATCCTTGGGTGCACTCCTCTCCCAGACCCACCTGCCCACGCAGGCAGATGTGCTCCTTAAGTAAGCAGACCTAGCCTGGTTCCCGGGAAAGGCCTCAGGCAGATACCAGGGAACCTCTGCCACTGCTGGGAGGGCAGAGGCCAGTTCAGGCAGGTACCAGGGACCCCGTGCCACTGCCAGGAGGCCATAGGGAACCTGCCACACAGCCAGGAGGGCACAGGCCGGCCCAGGTGGGTACCAGGGACCCCACACCACTGCTGGGAGGGCAAAGGCCAGTTCAGGTGGGTACCTGGGACCCTGAGCCGCTGCTGGAGGGCACAGGCTGGTTCAGGCAGGTACCAGGGACCCTGTGCCACCACACAGCCACTGGGTAGGAACAGGCGGCCTCAGGTGGGCCCCAGGAACCCCAAGCCACCCCGTAGCTTCCAGGCAGGCCCAGGCCTAGTCAGGTCAGCTGTATATTTGAGGGTACATACAGTCCCAGAAAAACCAAGTGAGTGACCAAACTCGCCTGTGAAAACCAGAACACACCCCGCTCACACCGCTTAGGAGAACTCAACACAAGGACGCCCCCAACCCCTCCAAGTGGATCCGCAATGGGCAGAGCACAACGCAAGAAGAACATACCAGCTGAGTGCCACACTCCAAACACACCTATTTCCAATTGGAATGTCAACAGTGACACTATGAAAGAGGGAGTACAGATGCATACACATGACGAGAGGCTTCTAAGTCCAGATAAAAGTGACATGGACCCAGTGAAGAGGCTAAAGATGGAAATAGAAGCAAGTATGGAAAATCACAGAGGAATGGTACAGAGCCAACTCACAAGCTTTGCCACCAGGCTTAATATAATTGGGGAGAAACAGATGGACTTAGGTAAATCAGTGTCTGAACTAAAGGCAAACCAGCAAACAGAAGAACTCAAGAATCAGCTAACCAAACTGAAAGAAGACATAAGCAAATACAAGAATGAGTATCAGGAAGCAGTAAGCAAGTCAAACCTTGAAATGAAAACACAATTCAACATAAAGATAGGAGCAATTCAAAAAGCTGTATCAGAAAGCAAGAACCAAATGGAAATAATAAAAACCTCTCTAGAATCTCTCACCACTAGAGTCAATAATTGGGAAGACAGGTCCGCCTCAGATGTGGAAGATAAAACAGAAGAGAATGATAGGGAAATAAAAAATCTGAATAGTTCAAAAAAAGCATGTGAACAAAATATGAGAGATCTTTTTTTAAGAGACCAAATCTCCGGATCACGGGGATTCAAGAGGGGGAAGAGAGTCAGACAAAAGGCATAGAGAATATATTCAACAAAATTATTGAAGAAAACTTCCCCATTTTAGCACAAGAGAGTCCCGTTCAGGTACAGGAAGCACACAGAACACCAAACAGACTGGACCAAAGAAGAACTTCCCCAAGGCGCATCATAGTAAAAACGCTAAACATTGAAAGCAAAGACAGGATTCTAAAAGCAGTAAAAAATCACATATAAAAGCAAACCCTTCAGAGTCACATCAGACTTCTCCATGGAAACTATGAAATCAAGAAGGGCTTGGAGGGCTGGAGAGATGGCTCAGTGGTTAAGGCACTTGCCTCCAGTGCCTAAGGCCCTGGGTTCAATTCCCCAGGACCCACATAAGCCAGACCCACGAGGTGGTGGCCCTGGTGCTCTTCCCCCCCCCTCTCTCTGCTTGAAAATGAATAAAGCATTTTTTTTTAAAAAAAGAAGGGCTTGTAATGGAGTGATTCAGTCTCAGTCACTGTGGCTTTCAACCCAAACTAATGTACCCTGCAAAAGTTTACCTAATAATGGAAGGAAGAAGGAAAATATTCCATGATAAAATTCAACTCTGCAACTACATGGACACAAAACCAAACCTACAAAGAATTCTACATGAAATATTCCACACAGAAAAGCCAAACAACCAACCCCAAGAGCCCTCTAGAGTTTGGCATGATAATCAAGCCTAGAAGTGACAAAACAACACATGAGGCACCAAATCTTATAAACCCTTCACCATGGCAGGTACTGAGTCAAGTCTCACAGTTATAACTTTGACTCTTAATGGTCTCCACTCTCCCATAAAAAGACACAGGCTAGCAGGATGGATCAGAAAGATGGACCCTTCCATTTGTTGCCTCCAAGAAACTCACCTTACCTCTAAAGATAAAAACCTCCTCAGAGTGAAAGGATGGAAAATGATATTCCAAGCAAATGGAAATAAAAAAACAAGCAGGAGTGGCTACTTTAATATCTGACAAAATAGACTTTAAACTAAAATTAATTAAAAAGGACAAGGAAGGCCACTTCTTACTCATCAAGGGAATGACCCAACAAGAAGATATCACAATCATAAACATGTATGCACCAAATATAGGTGCACCACATTTCATAAAGCAAAAATTATTGGAAAAAAATCTAAAATAAACTCCAATTCCATCATAGTTGGAGACTTTAATACACCACTATCAACTATAGACAGATCAACCAGACAGATCAAAAGGGAAGTAATAGAACTTAACAAGACCATAAGCCATCTAGACCTAACAGACATATATAGAACTTTCCATCCCAATGCTACAGAATATACATTCTTCTCAGCAGCTCATGGAACTTTCTCCAAAATAGATCACATATTACATCACAAATCTTGTCCAAATAAATTTAAGAAAATTGATATAGCACCCTGCATCATATCAGACCACCAAGGTTCCCAAAATGTCCAAAATACAAATCTACACTCTTAAAAACCTAATAACTATGCAAAATATAAACTCACCCACTATGACTCAGGGAAATTTGCAGAAGAGGGGGCGGAAAGAATATAAGAGTCATGGGGGGAGAATAACTAATGCATAAGAGGGAATGTCATCATGGATTCAATGGCTTTATCTAAGAACCTATGATACTGAGCATATTGTTATGTTAATATATGTAATTTTAAGCCAATAAAAACGTTTTAAAAATGAGTAATGAAAGAGGTATCAGTTTTCACTATACCTTCAAGTGCCCTCACTGGGTTATTCATTAAAATAACCCATTGAAGTTGATGATAGTTGGTGGAGATTGTCACCCCAGAGTTGGTTGAAAGCAGTTCTGAAAAGTACTTTTGGTCTGTGGGTAAAGGAGTGTTGGTAACAGGTATGTTGGTTCACATGAAGAAAGTCACTTGCATCTAGGAAGCTCAGTGTAGGTTCAAACTAAGCTGTCACTGCCCAGTGAGCAAGGGAGGTGAGGGTTAGCTTTATTACTCAGAAACCCCTTCACTTATCATTTGCTCCTCGTATGCTATATTCCCTTACCCACTCCACTGCATGCTGCTCTTGGTTTTTGTGTGTTTGTGTCTCATCTTTTTCCTTCCTGTACCTTCTCCTCCCTTCCCCTCCCTCTATGTCTATATATATTTCTTTTTTAAAAAATATTATTTATTTGCAAGGAGAGAGAGAGAGAGAGAGAGAGAGGGAGTGAGATAGAGAGAGAGAGAGATAGAGAGGGAGAGGGGATGGGTGTGCCAGGGCCTGTAGCTGCTGGAAACAAACCCCAGATACATGCACCGCTTTGTGCATCTGGCTTTATGTGGATACTAACTAGCCCTGGGCATTATGCTCTACAGGCAAGTGTCTTAACCACTGAACCATCCCTCCAGCCCCTCTATATATTTCTATATTTTCTTTTTCCTTCATGTTTATATTGATTTTTCTGAGTTTTTGTCATTCTCTTTCCTTTTATTTTTCAGTAGTTAAATCATCTTTTTTCCTTTGAAAATCTTGCTCCTCTAGACTCCTACAATCCATCTTGTGGTTTTGTAGAGAACTTGTTGATATATATCTTAACTATTTTAACATAGACATTCAAAGAAAGAGGGTCAAGGAGATGGCTCAGAAATTAAAGGTGCTTGCTTACAAAGCCTGATGGCCTGGGTTCAATTTCTCAGGCCCCACACGAAGCCAGATGTATGATATAGTACATGCATCTGGAGATCAGCAGCAAGATCCCCTTGTGCATAGATTCTCTCTCTGTGTTTTAAATAAATGAATGAAAAATGTTTTTAAAAAAGAAAGATAAGTTAGCGGGAATGAATGAACATAGAGATGGTACAGTGAGTTAAGTCAAGGTTAGCACAGAGGGAAGCTGAGAATTTGAGTGTAGGAATCCAATATTTAGCTGATACTCTCTCTAAGAAACATTTACTAATCATCTTGTTTTGATATACTATGATTGTTCTTACTGCACACTATCCTGGAAGTGTGCTTTCTCATACATTTCACCAGGTCAAGAGAAAAACCTAGGAATGTGGTTCAGTGGGTAGAGTGCCTACCTACCATGTACATGGTCTTTGGTTCAGTTCCCCAGGGCCACATTCCTGAAATCTCAGCATTCAGGATATGGAGGCCAGAATTTCACAAGTTTAGGGTCACCCTTAATTAGTTCCTGTTTAGCATGAGCTACAAAAGAAGCAAAACAAAACACGGGAAGCAGAATCTCATCTGTGAAGAGAGCTCAGCGTGGAAGGTGCTTGCTGTGCAAAGCCTGCGAGCCAGATTTTGATTCCCCCAGTGCCCACAAAGCCAGATGCACAAATGGCTCATGTATCCAGAGGTCATTTGCAGTGGCAGGAAACCCTGGTCTACCCATACTCTCTCTGTCTCTGCTTCTTACTGTCTCTTCTTGCAAGTTAATAAATAAATAATATTTTTAGATGTAAATATGCCTTTAATACCAACACATGGCAGGCAGAGGTAGAAGGATTGCTATGAGTTAGAGGCCAGCCTGGGACCATAAAGTGAGTTCCAGGTAAGCCTAGAGTGAGACCCTACTTTGAAAAAATTTTTTTAAAAATTTAAAAGCTAGGAAGTCAGTCTTATGTATGTTTCTAATATAAAAAGCCATTAGTGTATGATGAGGAGGTCTATTTTTTCTCATTACACATTTTTTTTGAGGTAGGGTCTCACTCTAGCCCAGGTTGATCTGGAATTCACTACGTAGTCCCAGGCTGACCTCAAACTCACAGCGATCCTCCTGCCTCGGCCTCCCAAATGCTGTGATAAAAGGTGTGTGCCACCATGCCTGGCCTCCTTATCACTCCATTTTAATGAAAGAAGCAAAGACAGTTTCATCTGTGTGTACAAGGCCAGGACTTGTCTGGAGTCTCTTATTGGATGAGGGGAGATTGTAATGTATGAAACAGCACAGAGAGCAGGAATGTTCTGGATTTGGGACTTAGTAACGGTTGATTAACTTTGAAACAAAAGATCTATTCAAATGTGTCTGATTTTGGTGTTGTGTTCTGAGCAGAGGAATTTTTTTTATTAGCTTAGTGACATACAGTATTGCCAGGAAGGGTGGTGGCATTTTCAGACCCTTGGTTTGGGTTTTATTGCCAATGTGACATCTGTCAGTGACTTTTATTTTGAAAGATACAGGCTTAGCTGAAGTTCAGAAAGTAGCCAATTCCATAGGCAGTTATGCAGCCTGCCTCATAAAATCTGTACTCTCTCTTTTGTTAATCAGGGTACCTTACTTTTTAAGGTGCTACTCAGTTTCTTGGCTTTATCTTTCTTTGGATGTTTCATTCTTTTATTTATTTATTTGCAAGGAGAGAGAGCGAGAGAATGGGCACACCAGGGCCTCTAGCCACTCCAAATGAACTCCAGATGCATGTACCATTTTGTGCATCTGGCTTTATGTGGGTACTGGGGAATCAAACCCTGGTTGTTGGCTTTGCAGGCAAGTGCCTTAACTGCTAAACATCTCTCCAGCCCTCATTTATTCTTTTTTTATTTATTTATATTTAGTTATTTTTATTTTATTTTTTTCATTTATTCTTTTATACTTCTATTTACTCAATAAATATTCTAAGCACATGCGTTTGCCTGGAACTCTTCTGTTGTTGGGATGCAACATGGGAAACATTAACAAAGGTACCTGAGCTCATATGCCTAGTGGAATGTGAGACTGAGCTCTTCACCACTGTGAAAACTTATATATATATATATATATATATATATATATATATATATATATGCTTATTGTGATAAAAAGCAACTTAGTAGAAGGTGAAAACATTTATTTTGGCACATGATGTCAGAGACCACAGCCCCTGGTCCCTTGTTTGGGCCTGAGAAGGACACCATGGGAAGTGAATGGTGTAGGGAAGCTGCTCACCTTATGGCTGCTGGAAGCAGGAACAGGAGAGGAGTTGTCTAGGACCCAAGTGTTCCCTTCAGAGACATGCCCACAGAGAGCTGCTTAATCTAACTAGGCTTCATCTCAAGTTTTCACCACCTCCCAATAGTTCTCCCAACCCGAGGACCCAGCCACGCAGACATGAGTCTTTGAGGAATCTTAGCAATCCAAATGAATCATGGAGGAGAGTGCTAACAAATACTTAGGCTGATGATGAGCCATGCTAAGGAGGAAGGAAGGACTGGGAACTAGGAATGGTGGGAAGGTGTGAGGATGCTACTCTAAGCAGAGTGACGTGGAGGCCCGGCCAAGTTCCTGTAGAAGGGGGTCCAGGAGCCAGGGGGAGTTGGCATGCAGGAATCAGGGTGTGTTTGGGGTAGTGACCACAGCCACTGCAGCCCTTGAGGTCCTGGAGAAGAAGGCAGGTCTGGTATGTCAGAAGGTTGGAGGGGCTGGAGGGTAGTGAGTTATTAGGGAAAGGCAGTAGCAGTTGGAGAGGACAAGAGAGCAGAAGCAGGTTAAACAAGGCCTGTGAGCCTGTGCTGAGACCCTGGCATTCATCCAAGTACAATGAAGACTTTCAGCGTAACGGAGCATGACGACACATACCTTTAATTCCAGAAAATTGTTGAGTTAGAGGCCAGCTTGAGCTGAGCCTGAGTTTCCTATCAGCCTGGGCTAGAGTGGAGGCCCATTTCAAAAAACAACAGCTTTCAGCATATGAAGCCCCACAGTGTGTTATGCTATTTAAATACTATTTTTCTTTCTGGAGCATTGTCATAAGCATCCATTACTGTGCTGTTCAGTTGGGATGCTGAAATCATGAATTGAGCGCTCTGCCCTGTTGTGGTGCCTGGTCAGCTGCCTGTGAGAGGGAAGTACTGTGACAGACAAGACACTTAACTCTTGTGTTCATCTTGTTTGTCATTGGCCCTGGGCTTCTCTAAAGTAGGTGGTGAGATTACTGGTTCTCAGACTCAGAGCCCTGGATTCCTGATGGCCCTCATTTTAGATTCTTGAATGTATATGAAAGCCTTACTTAGAAGGAGGTTCCCTCAAAGCCTAAGCAAACAAATACTGAAATCCCAGTCTTTGTTATTCCTTAGATTACCCTGTTGGATATATTTGCCAACTCCTATTATTTACAGACAACTCCAAGACTGAAGGCATAAAATCCCTCCGGAATCCCTTTCTATAATCTTGCCTCTAGGTGGCAGTATTCATTCTCTCTCATTGAAATCAAGGGAATTCTCAATGATGAAAGCTTTTGAAATCCCATCCTTCAAAATCGAGGTGACTTCTTCCTGTACAAACTTTAGCTAAGTGAATAATGTGAGTGAGTCTTAGTAGGGAATTTCTGGAGCAACATAGGACAGTTGAGAACAATAATGCTGCTGTACAATAAGAACATAGCTTAAGAAATGATGAATGACGATTGTTATTACATGTGCATTTTATGCTGAAAAGAAACCATATTTTCACAATGGGTTAATGTAATTGAAAGAGAAACTGGATGGTTTAGGTGTTTATGGTTAAAGATATACCTTAGTGAAAATTTTATTTTTTGATTGAAGAAGTGGGAAAATTTGTTCTTTCAGATACTAACTGACTACTTTCTTTCTAATCCAGAACATCAAGCCTCTACTTTGGAAAGTCCGAAAAAATGTTCAACTGCTATCCAGCAGGTAAGACGAGCTCATTAGGATGTCAAATGCTCATTTATGTCATTGGTCCTAAAAATATGAGAGGCTTGTATTTCCTATCTGTGCAGATGGTTGGGCTGCCTTCTGTTTCCCTAAGGCTGCAGGGGAACCCAGCCAGGTAGAAGGGATGTTTCCTTTCCATTTCTATTTTAGAAAGCAGTTCAACCTTCAAGTGGATCTGAGTCCAAGCTCTTCTCTAGCCAGCCATGGAGTTGGTCTCAACAATAGCTGTCTCCTGAAGGAAGTTCTTGCACATCAGAAAATATCTGGACAGTCAAATAACCCCAGGGGTACTCTCTAGAACAACTTTGTCAAAGCATTTCCAAAATTAAGTGATATGTTTTTCTACCATGCTGTGGATGAGACCCAAGGATTTGCTCATGGTTGACAATGGTTGTATCACTGAGCCCTTAAGGTCCCCCCTCTTGTGTGCGTATGTGTGATTTGCATGTTTGTGGGTACGTGGACATGTGTGTTTGTGCAGCTGTAGGGCAGGGCGTCAGGCATCCTCCTCGGTTGTTCGCCACCTTGTTTGTTGAGACAAGGTTGAATGGCACATTGTCCCATCAGCTGGTGTCGTGGTTGGGGCAGGAAGACTTGGCTCGAGCTCTCATTGAACCCGGATCCCAATGGGCTAAAGTAGCTGGTCAGCAAGCCCTGGGGATCCACCTCTTTCTACCTCCATGGTCCTGGGATTACAGGTATGTACCACTGTACTTTGCATTTTTACATAGTTTCTGGGGTTCTGAACTCAGGTCCTCCCGCTTGCATGGCAGGAACTTTATTCCACAAAACCATCTCCCCCCCCCAACTCGAAACATTATGAAACTGAAGTATTCATATCTGAGTTGTTTTATCTGTTACTAAAAAACCTGATATTTTGTGTGTTTTTATTACATTCAAATGAATTTGCTGTCAAAAGCAAGATAGCAATTAGTCTTTTATATTTAAGTGTATTTTAATTTATTTATAATTACGATTGACTATGCATGTGAGTAACAAAGCATATGAGAAATGAGCAGTAAGAAGATTGGTTCTCTTCCATTGGATGTGATCCTGTACAAGATGAGAGGAGTCAGGCTCAAATCAAATCACGCTCAACCCAAATCTGTTTCTGGTTAATGTGTGATGGCACATGTATCTCTAGAACATGCTGTTCTCCTCTCTAAAATAAAATTAAAAAAAACAGTAATCTTTGAGAAATCTTCAAAGTATAAACTGACTTCTGCTTCAAAAGAAATCTTGCATCGTACAAGAATTTATACACCTCATGGAGGAGAAATAAGGACATGGAGGAGAAATAAGGAAATAAGTTTGGCTGAGAATTTGATAGTCCTGGGGTGCTTTTCAAAGTTATAGCTAGATGATCTATTATTGTTAAGAGAAAAGCTACTCTTGAATACAGTGTTGCAGTAAAACAAGCTTTCCCAGATTATGTGTTCATTACAAGTCATCAGAGGAGAATCTACATCAATTTGAGAGGCACTGTCAGCTCACTTGATGGTTATTTAAATAGCCAGAATGCTTGGTCTATAGCAAACCAGATAAAGAAAGCTAGAAAGAGGGAAAAAAGAAATGGTAAAGACCTTCAATAGTAAAAAAAAAAAAAAAAAAAAAAGCCCTCAAAATATCCTCTTATTAGTTTTAAGCTTTATTTTTCAGAATATTTTTATTTTTTTGTAAGGAGATAGAGAGAAATTGAGAATGGTTGTGCCAGGGCCTCTTGGCATTGCAAATGAACTTCAGATGCATGTACCACTTTGTGCATCCGGCTTTATGTGGGAACTGGGAAATTGAGTTTCAACCATTAGGCTTTGCAAGCAAGCACCTTTCACTGCTAAACCATCTCTCCAGTCCCAAGTAAAATATTTGAAAATAAGCAAAAAAAAAAAGATAGACTAAGCCGGGTGTGGTGGCACACGCCTTTAATCCCAGCACTCGGGAGACAGAGGTAGGAGGATCTCCATGAGTTTGAGGCCACCCTACATAGTGAATTCCAGGTCAGCCTGGGCTAGAGCAAGACCCTACCTCGAAAAACCAAAAAGAAAAAAAAATGATACACTAGGTGAATTAAAAACACTCAAGGTTTAAACAGTTGAATGAATTTTTCATATTACCCTTTACTTATGACTAGAAGTCAGGAACTGGTGTGAATTGAGAAATAACAGTTTTTGAAAGCAGTTGAAGTTAATTCCTTAATAACATACTTGCTTTTGAAATCATCAACTATTTTTTTGTCATCAACTCTTTGATTTTATTTTATGGACTGGCTTTGCCATTGTTTTATTTTTGTTTTGTCTGTTTTTTATTTTTATTTTTCTGAGAGGTTTCAGGTAGTCCAGTTTAGCTTTAAACTTTCTGTGTAGCCAATGCTGGCTTTGGACTCCTGATTCTCCTATCTCTGTCTTCCAGTTTTTGGGAGGGGAGGTGTACACCACCATTCCTACCTTCAGGCTGCTTCTTTTCTTAAAATGACACAGGTATGCTTCTTTCAAAAACCAAATAACTAGCCGGGTATAGTGGCTCATGCCTTTAATCTCACTACTAGAGAGGCAGAGGTAAGAGGATCATTGTGAGTTTGAGGTCACCCTGAGACTACTGAGTGAAATTCCAGGTCAGCCTGGGCTAGAGCGAGACTCTACCTTGAAAAATCGAAAAACAAGCAAACACAAAACCTTCAATAATTGGGTAAAGGGAATATAAGGAACTAGAATTATTAACCTATACTATACAGTATATTTACCCTTTAACTGTGTTACTTGGTATAACCCTCATAGAAATCCTCTGAAATAGCTATTAAATTGCCACTTTACTCATAAAATGATATTTATAGATTTAGCAGTACCTAGCTTAATTCCATAAAATTGATAAATACAAAGCTAAGACTTGAACATAGACATTAGAGGTTTTACCTCTGCTATGATAAAAATTCTATTTTAAGATGTAATCCCCATATGGTTCCAATTTTATGAATATATAGTTCTCATTACAGAATCATCAGATGGATGAAATGACAAGTTAATATTTAAATTTATGCTACGCATTTTAAATTATATCATTTAGAAAATTCAGATGTCAGGAAATATATAAAAGAACAGGTCTGGGAAGATTGCTCAGTGGTTAAAGGAGCTTGCTTGTAATGCATTCTGGCCTGGATTCAATTCCTGAGAACCCCCCATAAACTTGGGTACACATGGGTCTGGCATTTGTTTGCAGAGTCAGGGGATCCCAGTATGCATGTGTGTGTGGGAACACACACCGCACAATTAAATCAATAGAAGCACATAGGTGTGTTAGTTCACCTTTATCTCTAGCCTTTTCTTTTCTTTTTTTCTTTTTTTCTTTTCTTTTCTTTTCCTCTCTCTCTCTCTCCCTTCCTTCCTTCCTTCCTTCCTTCCTTCCTTCCTTCCTTCCTTCCTTCCTTCTTTCTTTGTTTCTTTCTTTGTTTCTTTCTTTGTTTCTTTCTTTGTTTCTTTCTTTGTTTCTTTCTTTGTTTCTTTCTTTGTTTCTTTGTTTCTTTGTTTCTTTGTTTCTTTGTTTCTTTGTTTCTTTGTTTCTTTCTTTGTTTCTTTCTTTCTTTGTTTCTTTCTTTGTTTCTTTCTTTGTTTCTTTCTTTGTTTCTTTCTTTGTTTCTTTCTTTGTTTCTTTCTTTCTTTCTTTCTTTCTTTCTTTCTTTCTTTCTTTCTTTCTTTCTTTCTTTCTTTCT
>PVHP010025067.1:0-25861 GCA_004024765.1 Zapus hudsonius
GAGTCGTGGTGGATGAGTATTAAGGCTGCTTAGAGGTCTTTGTGTCAAAATCATTGGTTTCTGTCTCACTGGCTTATCCTGTGTTGATTTAATGGCTGTGGCTGTGGGCCCCTTGTTCATCCCGTCATTCTCTGCGGGGTTCCATTTGGATCCTCCACGATATGACTGTGGTGGGTCCTCTCTTGCCAGAATCTCAGCTGTCTGCCTACGGTCGGTTGGTAGGGTTAGATGGGCAAGACTTTGTAATTTTTGTTGTTGTTTCTGAATGTTAAACCCTGGGTCTTCTCTTCTGGGTCAGCCCTGAGCTACATCCCCCACCTTTTAAAAATGTATTTTGAGACAGAGTCTTGCTACACTGCCTAGTTTTCCCTTGAACTCGGTATGTAGCCCAGAGAGGCCTCAAACTCATGGTACTCATTCCTTAGTTTCCCAAGTGTCTAGGGTTACAGGTATGTACAAAGGTACCCAGCTCTGTAGAATGATAATAGTGAGATGGCTTTTGGATGCTCAGAAAGGCGATTGGTAAAAAGGTTTCCATATTGTATAAGGCCCGATGATACTTAAGTAAGACAGAGATGAAAGGAACATCAAAGAAAAGTAAAAATGTCAAACTAAGAAATACTTATTCTAAGGGTATTAGCTGTCCAGGGAAGGAAAACTCAAGCTGCATCTGTGTGGAATGATTTGATTAATGATAGGGATTTGTTTCATTTTAGGTGGTTTCCTGATGAGTAAAGAGAATGAACACTAAGAGTTCGGTGTGCAGGCAAAAAATACCAGTGTTTAATGTTACTTTGTGAAATTGCTGGCTAGTAAAGTACCAGGCTCATTACATGCATTATTTGATTTAATCAGGCTGGTCAGTCATATTGCTCACCTCACTTCACAGGGAGAAGAAACCAAAGTTTGTAGGACGAGGGATCATAACTATCTTTTTAAAAAAATTTTGCAATCAGAGAGATGGAGAGAAGAGAGCCACAGAGAGAGAATGGGCTCACCAGGGCTTCCAGCCACTTCAAACAAACTCCAGATGTATGTGCCACTGTGCATCTTATGTGGGTCCTGGGGAATTGAACATGGGTCATTAGGCTTTGCAGGTAAGTGCCTTAACTGCTGAGCCATCTCTCCAATCCCATGACCATCTTTGAATAGCTAGGAAGCAGGACTCAAGTTCAGGATTGTTGGACTCCAACATTTTTATTGCTGCAAGGTCCTGCCAAAACTGTTAAGACTGGAAAGAAGCTATCATGTAGAGGACAAAAAAAAAAAAAAAAAAAAAAAAAAAGGATAGGTTCTAAAGCTCGTGAAAGAAAGGAAGAAAGAAAAAGCTAGAGAAAGGGATTGGCAAAGAAGAGATGAGAAGAGGGAGAGAGGGAAAGTAGGAAGGAAGATAGAAAAGGGAGGAGGAAAAGGAAGGAAGAACAAATTGTATTGAATGGTTGGGGCCAAGTTGGAGGAAAGGCAGGGTCTTTAAATAAAGGGCCAACAAGTGCTTGACACTATTCTTAAATCTTTCAAGGAAGTCACTGAGTTGGCTGAAGAACATCTGTACTGTGGGAGGTGGGGGTTTCACCCTGCCACCACCAGACTTGATGTGACTTTGAGTTCTTTAGTGTGCATCAGGACAAGTGAGTATCTCCATCCCCATGGCTGAGCAGGTGATACCAGAAGCAAAAGTGTCCCCCCCGCCAATACCTACCTACACTTGTCATGTGGCAGACTCTGCTCATAGTGGCCATAACATGCTGTAGTAAAAATGCTGGATATGGAACCTGCTGGGCATGCAGTGGCCCTTAGTTCTACCTTTCAACAGCTGCTCACCCCTGGGCAAAGTACCTGAGTCTCTGGAGCCCCAGTTTCCTCCCCCATCCACGGGAATGTGTCTCCCTGGTAGGAGACAATCTGCTAGGTCAAGCACTCATTTTATCAGATAAGCCTGGCTCTCGTGGCACCAGCAAGGACGATCCACGTCCTGTTTTTCCACTTGTCAGAGACTCTTCGTGCAGCTGGATTGGGAGGCTGAAATACCTATTTCCTAGCAGAAGCAATGTGGGGAAATACGAGTTCAAGGTCTCTCAGTAGGTGCTTTGGATCTTGGCCTGTGAGTAGAAAGCCAGCTTTGCAGATTGCTCTGCTCATTGAAAAGGGAAAAGGCTGTGCAAGTACTTTGTAAACACCAAGCGAGGCTTCATTAAAATATGGGAAAATGTGAGGCCAGTGCCTTTGAAAGAATTAAACCACATTCACATACCTCTCGATTCCTTTGCTAAAGTGTCTGCAGTGTCCAGAAGGATTCCTTCTGTAAGGCTTTCTTGGTTCCTTTCTCTGCTTTGGGGTCACCAGCACCATCATGCTTCTCTCTACCTGGCTGACATTAATGGTGGCCTGATCGTGCCTGAGACCTGGACCAGCAGTGAGAGGTAGACCTGCCTGCTGGGTCCCGAAGCCTGAAGCTGCCTAGGAGACGCAGTTGGAGCCATTTGTTTGGTTAAGTCACAGCACCTGGCAGGACTGGGTAGACAATCCTGTGAAGTCTCCAGTCACAGCCCTGAGCCTACTCAGTGCTTTCCTTTGCTGAGCTCCTTGGTGGGTGGCTAGGCACCATTGGTCCTGGCTTCTGGGTGAGGTTATGATAACACACTTGATCATAGCTGTGCATTCTTTAGGGCTGCCTGTCATTAAGGCTAAAGGGTTTCATAACATGATAGTTACTATATCATCCAGAGCAAGTGGAGTCTAAGGAAGGTTAGCAGAGCGAGAAGATTTATTATTGGTTACCCAGGGGAAGCTTTATGAAAGCATTCATTAGCGCTGTTCAGGAGAAAGAAAGCACCGTGTCAGCAGACTAGCCCGTTCTAGGAAGCTTTGCTTTGACTTGGGATAGAAAGGGATTCCAAGCGTTTAGCCGAGCCAGCACCGCTGGCCAGAGCTGACCCTGCCATTCAGAGCTGTGGGTTCAATCCTTGCTTTTGCATTTTGTGTTTTTATGATTCATTTTTCTTTCTGGAACTTTAGTTTTGCTCTTGAAGGGAAATTCCCTCAAACACTTGTAGAACAGTTCCTGTCCTTCAAGCTCTGAATGTCTCTCTGTGGAGCTGCTCGGGGACTTGTGAATCAGCAGATCTGGTTCCAATGGTGGCCACGCTGCAGTCCTGCCCCTTACTGGACCCAGCTTCAGCTGGGAGCTGGTTCGAAACAAAGGCTCAGGGTCCTCGCTCCATCTGTGACTGGAATCTTGGTCTTAAGTTTCGCAGGTTAATTCTGTGTACCTAGAAGTTTCAGAAGCACTGGCCTTATGGTCGTGGTTTGGAGAAGGCCTGGGTTTTTCCTGCCTTATTTATTTTGCATGCCTTTGTAAAGTTTAACATTTAGTAGCTTGAAAGTCTGTAAATTTTCCAGAGTCGGGCATACCTGAACTTCTAAGGATGTTGTAAATGTCTGGGGACAAAAGTGGCATGAAGTGGTGCATGCAGAGGGGTGTGTGGAAGAGGAGCCAGCCTTCTGTGGTTGAAAGCTGATGTGACGGTCACAGGTGGTGGTGGGAGTTTCAATACACAGATGGCTTTGACATTTGGCAATGTCTGGAGACATTTTCAGTTTCACACCTCAGGGAGTGTTCCTGTTTCTAGTGGGTAGAGACCTGGGATGCCACTAATCATCCTACAGCAGAACCACCACCAGCACCTCAGAAAGCATTATGTTCTCCAACACATCAACAGCGCAGGCTGTGCACCTCCTCATGCCATGAATGCACCCCAGTGAAGGAGGGAAGATGAACGGGGCTTGGAATTCCTTTATGTGGGCCATGGAACAGGGGGTTTAGGAACCAAGGATTATGTCTTCTTCCATCACGCCCTGGCATGGTGGAGGTTGGGAAGTTCATAGTACACTAGCCATAGAGGATGGGAAATCATTAAGGAGATTGAGAAAGACTGGAGACAAACAAAAACATAAACAGTGGGGAGAACAGAGAAAAGTGGGCGGTATTAGTCAGTTTACTGTTACTGCAATAATTGCCTGAGACAATCAACTTGCAAAGAGGAAAGATTCCCTGTGGCTCCCAGTTTTAGAGATTTAAGCTCATAGTTGTTCCTGTTGCAACACAGTTCTCCATGGCAGGAGTGCATGATAGAGTCTGTTCTCGTGGCTGGGACATGATAGAGAGAAAAAGGAAGAGCCTAGAGCCCCACAGTCCCTTTCAAGGGTACTCTCCTTCAGTGACCTGAAGACCTTTTAAACATTCCACCACCTCCCACAGGGACCAAGATTTTAAAAAACTTTATTGATGCTTTCCATAATTACAGACAATAAACCATTTTGAACCATATTCCTTCCTCCCTACCCTCTTTCATATCTCTTCCCCCTCTCAATTAGTCTCTATTTTGTTTCGGTGGCATCATCTTTTCCTCCCATAAGACATGACCATCAAGGCCATTTTGTGTCTGGAAGCTTGCATTGTGAGCAATCCTACCCTTCCTTTGGAAGGGACTAAGGTTTTTGCACATGGGCCATTGTGGGAACGTTCCAGAGCCAGACTAGTTCTGTGTCTCCTGCTTTTGAACTTGACACTCTACCTTACTTAAAGATATCACCATTACAGAATGTGGCAGATGAGTCCAGATGAGATGGCCCTCGGAACCACACCATCCTCTGTCTGTGGTCACCTAAAATGGGGTTCTGCCATGCCCCTCCCCAGGAGGCAGAGTCTCTTCTCTCACCCCGGTATCTGGCCTGGGTTTGTCATTTGTCTTGGCTGAAATTATATGGTGACAGCCAGCAACTGTGATTCTGAGGCCACTAAGCTTTCATTTTGTCCTGCCTGGAACATGTCTGTCACCTTGTGAGGGAGCTTGCCTGATCCAGCCCCTTGAGAAACTGTCTAGGTTTCCAGTTGTGCCTAGCCCCTAGCTGAGCCTCTAGTTTAATGTGTCTGTATCAGGGGCAGTCTATGAAGTCAGCTCACCCAGGCAGCCAACCCACAGAGGAGCAAGGAATAATAAATTGCCGTTATTTTAAGTGACTAATCATTGGGGTGGTTGGATGGGCAGCCGTAGATAACTTCATATGTATCTGCCTTAGATATGTGTATGGAATATCTGATAAATGGCTAAGAAATAACAACAAAATGAAACATAAAAATGAAAACAAAACATAAAAAAACCAACACTGAGTTCTTCTCCTTTGTTTCTAATAGCACTTCTCAGAGCTCCTGGATGAGTTCTCCCAGAATGTCTTGGGTCAGCTCCTGAACGATCCTTTCCTCTCAGAGAAGAGTGTGTCCATGGAAGTGGAGCCATCCCCGATGTCCCCTGCGCCTCTCATCCAGGCTGAACACAGCTACTCCCTGTGTGAGGAGCCCCGGGCCCAGTCACCTTTCCCCCATGGGGCCAGCAGCAACAGCTTCAATGAAGGTAAAATAAGAACAAAGATCCATGGGGACCTTGTCCTTTTGATTCTGGTTTCTTGAAGGGCTGTGTTAGTGTCGGAGTCAGTCACACGCCACTGGGATGAATCTCCAAACCAGGCACAGTTTGGGGGAGGAAAGTATTTATTGAAACTATAGATTGAGGGGAAATTCTGTAACAGCGAAAGAGGCTGGCCATCTTTCACAGGTCCGAGCAGAGAAAAAACCCATCACCTACACCAGACACACAAAACAGCAAACAGGCAGGAGGGCCAAGGAGAGAATTTCTTCCCCTTTATATAGCCTTACGGTTGGGGTCTTGCAACCCTTCCCCAGACTTAATGGCTTCCTGAGTCTCTGGAATTTCCTTCCTGCACTGCCCACACAGGAAAGGATCTTTACTTCTAGCTCCTTTGAGCTTCCTTACATCTTGCCCCCTACTGAGAGGCTGCCTTCCTGTAAACATCCTCAGAGACCTACACAAGATAATGAAAAAGATCACGTTGACAACAAAACCTAACCATCCCAGTTAGTGTGGGCATTCACTTTAGTCACACCCTGATTGTGTGTTGGGTCTGCGGGAGATGGATGTCAGAGGTACAGGCCACTCACTTGATCTCTTCTGTTTTTGATCTGAACCAGTTCTTCCCCTTCTTACACCATGTGCCATGGCAATGTCTTTCATAGATGGCTTCTCACAGAGCACATGTCTTCATGCTCCTCTTTGGTTTAAAGACAGTCCCTGCATCTGCTTCTTGAATAAGGCATACTGGGGAGGAGGAGTGCCCTTTCTCCTATGGGGTTGTTAGATTTATTACTGATCTCTAGGAGAGCAAACTTGGGAACCAGCAAAAGAGCATCTCTTTGGACAGAGAATATTGTGGAATTAAAATTTTCCATCCAGGAATCATTCTTCCTTTGAAGAACTGCACTAAACAACAGGCCAGGAAAGAAGTGAAACTGGTAGAGGATTCTTTCTCGGCTACACTCTGCTCATGTCCCAGCCCCATGCTCGGGCTTTCTTCCCAGTGAGAGTTTAGAGGCCTGCTGGCTTTGTCCTTCTCTCTAGTTTGTCGATTTCTTTAACCTTAGGTGGATACATTTGGATTTGGGGAATTCTCCTGGGAGGGCGAGGAAGAAACAGAACTAAAATAATTTGAGTATATTGTAATGTTGTGAAGGCAAAGTGAAATGTCCTTAAAGAACTTAAGGCAGTGTCCACCACACAGTGTTTTAACACCTCAACTTCTTCCCTCCCATGTGTTTTTTTCTCTTTCCATTCATTGCCTTTTTCTTCTTTCTCTTTTTGTCTGAACTGCCTCTGTTTCTATTCTTTCTACTGTTTCTCCTTCCATTTCTGCTTTCTTTCTGCCTCTTCCTCCTCCTCTCTCAATTTCTTATTTTGGAATTCAGGAATGTCCTTGCTTCAGATATAGGAATATGGTATCTGTTGTGATTAAATGAGGTTATTTCCCTTTATCTACATAACAAATTGTGTATTATCTATCTTTGTGCAGTATGCTGTCACAAAGTTATTTAAAACTTATGAATTGCTTATTCCTGGAATTATCCATGTAATATTTTCAGACCATGATTGTCTGTGGGTTACCGAGACCATGGAAAGTAAGACCGCAGATGAAGGGAGAGGGGCACATGTATTCCTCATTCCCCACCACATGCAGACAGGCTCCAGGAAGTCAGCCTTTTTCTAGGTTTCAGCTTTGATATTCATGCAATTCATTGGCTGAGTTTTATTAATTATAAGTAGATATTAACATTCAGTGAGTAATTGGACTGTTCATTAAGTTTTCTTCCAATCTTGTGGGTTTTTTGTGTGTATGTACTTGTTTTTGCTTAAGGTTCCCCCATGTTCTCTTCACTGCTTTGCCTGTATTAGTTTCAAATTTCCTTTGATGTCTGTTTCTAGCCCTGCTTCTTCTCTGAAGTTCATTCCCATTGTCTTTTGTATCAGTTATCTAGGGCCGCATATCAAAACCTCCCTGAAAACGATGGCTTAGAGTAACAGTTGTCATTTATTACCTCATGAGCTCTGTAGATAAATGCTTCAGAAGTGGCTCATACTTGTTTCATGATCTCTCCTGGAGTTGGGCTCAAATGCCAGCTGAGGCCACAGTCATCTAAAGATTCCCCCGGAGTCCAGGTCTCCCAAAGCTGACAGGTCAATGCTGGTGAACTGTTGGAGCATTACTCCATGAGGCTGCTGGCTTCCCAGATGGCAAGGGGTCCACTGTAGCACCTTTTCTGAACTAGACAGAAAAGTTATTCTGCCGGTTACACAAAATAATCCTTATTCATTGTAGTCAGGGACTGGATAAGAAGGTGCCAGGAGATGGGTTTCCTGGGGGCCATGTTGCAAGCCAACTACCACACTTCTTCCTCTTCACCAGTGATACCTGCGAGGTAACTTTCTTTCCATATCTGCCCTCGTTTACTTCATAACATCAGGGCTGTGCAATGCTTTAATTTATTCGCCCAGTGTTTATTGAGTTCACATGCAGGTCACTGAAGACATATAAAGAAAAATATTTGTTCATTGCTGTCACGGAGCTTATGAAGTAGGGAGGATTAGAAATGTATACAACTGATTGTAAAAAAATGTTGAACACATACCACCCACAGTGTAAGGTTATGCCCTTCCATATTGTTCCATATTCTGCTTCAGCGTAGGCAGATTATTTAACGCTTCCAAGCCGCGGCTTCTTCATGTGTAAAATCAGGATGGAAACAGCTATCATCCCGTGTCTTCTTGTAAGTGTGCTGATATCTCTCAGTGCCAAACCCAGGATCTGGCTCATAGTAAGGATATTCTTAGTTGCTGTCATCATTATTATTTGAAATAATTATATATTATACATAGTTATAGACTATAATAATAATGATAAAGGAGCTGCAAGAGAACAGTATGCTCAGTAAGGCTTTGTAGAAGATATTTTTCAATTCATCAACCTATGTTGTTCAGTGAAGTTGAGTGGGTACTTAGCTATTCAACTTATTAATGGAATATTCTATTTATTCTAGGTTTTTATTGTTTTTTGAGGTAAGGTCTTACACTAGCCCAGGCTGACCTGGAATTTACTATGTAGTCTCAGGCTGGCCTCTACCTCAAGTGATCTTCCTACCTCTGCCTCCTCAGGGGCTTGGATCAAAGGCATAAGCCACCAGGCCTGGCTTGGTTGTTTTTACATGTCTGCCAGATTCAGTGAATCTGCCCCAGAGTCTTATTGTCTAGAGAGCAGAGGCCAGCTGTAAACCAAGAGCAGCTGGTACCTTGGCACAGATGAGCAGAAATGTTTTCTTCAGGGAATTGTTGGGAGTCTTTAGAGAACCCTTGCTCCCAGTCTCCCTATGGAACTGGATAAAAAGTTTCAAGACGAATTGTCAACTGTTCACTTTCTTCCTGTGGTTTCACTGTTTATTACAGAATCTCAGGGAACTCTGCATTGCCGTCTAGGATGAAGCTGACCTCATAGCAGCGGGGTCTGAGGGCCTTGATCTACCATATGTCCTATCACTCCCTGTCCTGTGACGTTAGCATTGCCTGGCCCGTTCTACACCTTTTCTCACAATTTATGTCTAGTTGGTGTGCCAGCCGGCTTTTCTGTCACTTCTGGTCATGTTCCCTCTGACCTCTCAAGACACAGCTCAAGTTCACTCAGTATCAGACCCTCCCACTTGGAAGTTGTCATGTTTTGTTTCTTTTCTTAAAAAAATATTTTTATTTGTTTGAGTGTGTGCCTGCGCAAGAGAAAGAGAGAGAGAGAGAGAGAGAGAGAGAGAGAGAGAGAGAGAGAGAGAAAGAGAGAGAAAAGAATGGACATGCCAGGGCCTCTAGGTGCTGCAAACAAATGCCAGATGCAGGCGCCACTTTGTGCTTCTGGCTTTATGTGGGTACTGGGGAATTGAACTTGGGTTGTTAGGCTTTGCAGGCAAGCACCTTAACTGCCAAACCATCTCTCCAGTTCCCCACAATGCTTTGTGTTCATTTACAGAGAGATTGTTATGGTTTTTACTGTACTTTCAGTACTTTCAGTCATCCATATACTCTTCTCTCTTTGGACTCACCGAGGACAAGTACAGTTCTGTGTGTGGCACCTCACATTGTCCGTAGTACTTTGAAGGTGACTCATGCACATCTTTTTTTCATTGAATGAATCGTGTCAAAAGTTGTTAAAAGATAAGATATGGAAGATCGGATATACATCCCTGATCTGTGGTGACAGCATCACTGAAGACACCTGCTCTGCTCTCCACATGTTGTTTGCCTCACAACATCTGAAAAGCTCTGAAAAGACACTGAGTGGCAGCATTTGATCACAGTGCTATTTCTTCAGCAGCAGCAGCAGCTGTGATGTGTAGTATGATCAAGCAGTGTGCCAAGTAGAGGTAGGTAAATGTAAATGTTTCATAGGTCAGTTTAAAATGAATCCATAGCTACTTTTGAATCCCTAGCTTGTAGACGGTAATCAGGGATATGCAAAAAGACAGAAGAAGGAATAGGAAGTTTTTTTTTTAAATTTATTGTCCATAATGAGTTACAACATTTAGTGGGCAAACAATGAGTTGTTATCCCCAATTCCCCGCTGCCCTCCCCTCCCCCCTCCACTGGATCGTCTGGATCAGTCAGGAATAGGAAGTTTTTAAGGAGACAAGAGAGTTGCACTTTGTGTGAGGACAAACAAGGAGGACCTAGTTCTGAAGGACAGGTGAACAAAGGTCAGCAGGGGAGAACGAGGCCTGTGTCTCAGGTGGTGGAAAGAGCAGGTGCAAAGGTCCTGTAGCAAAGGGTGAGTAGAACATATGGGTTCTTCGTTTCAAAAGGTAGGGCAGGAAGCGTGTACGAGTGAGAGCATAGGGGAGAGCTGTGGAACTTGTCATCTGGACATGACATGGCCGTTGCACCCATGAACTCATAGCAGCCTTTGCTACCTGCATAAGACCTGGACAAGATTGTGTCCATCAGCATTCCATCATGGATGGGGAACAGGCTCACGAGTCCCCACCTACACCCTCCCTGAGGAGTTATTGACATTTTATGACTTCTGGGGAAAAAGAGATTTTCTTAAGTGGTGCAGCCAATGTTAAGTTGTCCGAGCTCTGTTAAATACCCCCCACTCCACCCACCCCGCCATGCTCATGCATGTGCACACACAACACACACAGATCAGAGTAGAAAGAAGTGGGACTAGTTGGGAAGAAGAAGGGGGTCAGCAAGAATGAGGGGGACAAGAGAAGGTGATGGTGGGTGAATACTTTATATACATGGATAAAATTGTCAGAAAATAAAATCCATGAAAGGAAAGGTGCTCATATTGTGTTAGTACATTTCACATCTGTGAAGGAGTCCGCTTTCCAGTCTCCTGGCCATTGTAGACTGTGCAGGTTGGAAATGACCTAAACGCTCAACGAACTTGGAAGGCCAGCTTTTCCTTTCAATCCCCCATGTTTGTTGATTTCCCACTGTATGCCAGGCTCTGTCATAGATCCTTAGGGAACACAATCATGAAACTTCTGTCTCACCTAGCAGGCAACATGTGAGGAATGTTCAAAGAGGAAATTAAACTGTTAAAGTTTCCAGGAACGAGAGCACGCCCACTGAGGATTCCAGGTTGTTTCATGACTGAGGCAGAATTTCAGCTGGCCTGGAGTCCTGCCCCAAGTCTGTCCCCTGGAGATGGCGGAGGGAAGTGGATGGAGGGCAGAGGGCTGGGACACCATTCTTTTGAAAACAAGATCCCCAGAGAAATGATTGCTAATGAGCAGATTCCCAACAGTTCAGGGGTCCCTCCTGTTCTGTGATGTCTTGGTTTTCTACTTTTGTTCTCATCCGTTTACATGCAGCATCAAGGAATCATGGGTACAGCTGCGCTAGCCACTCTGTATAGTGAGACATAATTGGCAGGTCTTTTTTCAGGAAGCCCTTCTTCTCATGAGACCAAGGTTTGTTTGGTTCCCCCAGCTGGCACCTGGTTCTATTTGTAGCTCTGGTGCTGTGGCAGGCTGTTCTTATGATTTGCCAAGAAGAGATGATGGGGCTCCTGTGGATTTTACACGAGGTGTCTTGTCCACAGTTCATCATTGTGGACATCTCTCCTATGCTTGTAGAAGCATATTTATAAGGAAGGGATGACAAGTATGGAACAGGACTCATTTGAGATGTATGGCATCACAGGTGTGAGTGAATGGAAGCGGGTAGGGGGGTTTGCCCATCAGTATGGTTTAGGCTTTAGTTTCAATTCTGTTTCTGAGTTTTGAAATGGACAAATGTTTGAGAACAAAATTATGTTGATCGTTTGAACTTGCATGTCCTCTGAAGGGGGAATCAGACCTTCCCAAGTCCAAGTGCTCTGTCAAAGCAAATACCCTGATGGGGAAGCATGACTGTTCTTTAGGCAGCATGGTCATATGTAGCATTTCAGAATAGCTGATTGCACTGCATCTAATTTTCTGTCTCTCTTGATAATCTCAGTAATAATAATAGTAATAATAAAACAACTAGGAGCCCTCACTTCTAGTGTGGATGACAAGTGAAGTTTTCATTATTCTTGGGAAAGCCAATAATTCAGATCTCTTTGTCCTTTTACTTAGATCAAATATAATTTTCCAGTTGCTTCTAAGCCTGAAAACAGTGCTAAGAGACATAGTTAAGTCACTTATTAGTTTATTAGAAGTTTTCTTTTTCTCCCTCTCTCGTTCTCCATCTTAGCCCTTCTATTTCCTCCTCTTTATTCCCCATGCTGTCCCTCCTTTCTTCTCTCTTTCTCAACCCCAGAGCACTCAAATAGGGCAGAAAAAAAGCTCATATCCTACCATTCTACCAAACTTCAAATGATTGGAAATTCCCTACAACTGTGTGCAAATTTTGGTTCTATCTGCTTTTGTTAATGTTTCTGCTAAGGGGCCTTATATACCATTAGCTTCTTAAAAGTTTCTGTTACCAAAATAAAAAGTTGAGAAATGCTATTCTAGGCTGACACAGGAGCCATCTGTTTCAGGGTACACAGTAGACTGCTGAAACACTAGAGCCACAGAGCTTTGTGGGGTTCAGCAGCCCACAGGAGCTAAGCCTGGGAATGTGGGCTCAGCCTTCACAGCCACTGGAGAGAGAGAGAACCTCGCCCTGCTTACCACTTCTCCTTAATGTTCCATCTGGTAACCAGATGCTGAAAGGGATTTTTGTTCCACTGAAAGTAGAAAATAAAAAGGGAAAAGAATGAGGAGGTTAAAAGAGATAAGCAGAAATGTCCCAGTAAAATGTATTTCTGGATATTCTCATGTTTTGAAGAATGACAACTTATATTTGAATGACCCAATCTTGTGCCTCACCCCAAGGAGGATGCCATTATTAGTACTTGTTTTTGATTAAGTTCCTTTGTGATTAAATCGGGTTTGTTAGGTGTGTTACTCAGCTTTCTGTTACTGTAACAAATACCTGAAATGATCAACTTAGAAAAGTTTCGTTTTGGCTCACAGTTTTTTTTTTTTTTTTTTTTTTTGGTTTTTCGAGGTAGGGTCTCCCTCTAGCCCAGGCTGACCTGGTAGTCTCAGGGTGGCCTCGAACTCACGGCGATCCACCTACCTCTGCCTCCCGAGTGCTGGGATTAAAGGCATGCGCCACCACGCCCGGCTGGCTCACAGTTTTGAAAGTTTTATTCTGAAATTGACTTGACCCATCCTTTAGGGCCTGTGGTAAGGCAGCGCATCACAGAAAAGTTCATGGTGGAACAAAACTGCTCATTTTATGGCCAGAAAGTAAAAAAGAGATAGAGGAAGAGACTGGGTTTCACAAACCGCTTCAAAGCTATCCTCCCAAAGACTTGAAAGATTCCACTCTTAAAAGTCTGTACAACTCCTAACAGTGCCTAGCTGGGGACCAAGCCTTTAACTATGAGCAGGGCTTCTGAAGGTGTTTACACTCATAATCTCTTTTTGCCCAAGAGGTTTTTGTGTGACCTTAGGCATACAGATACATAAAGTAGATATTCAAATCAAATATTTATTGATAACCAATCATAATGAAATTTATTTTAGGGCTGGAGAGATGACTCAGTGGTTAAAGGTACTTGCTTGCCAAGCCTGGGTTTGATTCCCTAATATGTAAAGCCAGATGCACAAAATGGCACATGTGTCTGAAGTTTGTTTGCAGTGGCAGGAGGACCTAGCATACTCATACTTGCTCTCTCTCTCTCTCTCTCTCTCTCTCTCTCTCTGTCTCATATATATATATAGCTATTTAAAATAGGTTCTCACTGTAGTCCAGGCTGACCTGGAACTTACCCTGTAGTTCTAAGCTGGTCTCAAACTCAGTGATCCTTCTACCTCTGTCTCCTGAGTTCTGGGATTAAAGGCTTGTGCCACCATGCCTGGCTAGTAAAAATATTTTTTAATTATTTAAAATCAGTTCTTTAGTTATATATTTTATCACTTATTAAAGACAGTTTGCATGCTAATGAGACGGATGTGCTTATTTATTTTTGCATGAAGAGTTATATCTGAGGTGAATATTGGCTGCTACAGAACCTAGAGCATTTTGAGTGTTTTTTTTCAGAGCTGATCAATAATTTGATTTTGTAATCATCAATGTTGAGAATTCCACTTCACATAAATACATAGTACAAAATGGCAGAAATAGGTCTAGGAACATTTCAGAAATGATTGAACCCCAAGTCAAAATCCATTTAACAATATTTTTGTGAAACCCAAGTCAGCAACTTGAGCAGCAGTTTTTAAAATCAAAACTTTTTAACATAATCCAATCTAAAGATACACTAATTCGGTACATGCCTAGGGATGACAGTAGGAAAATATTAAGTCTTTGTTCTCTGTATTCAAATCATTGGGTTTGTTTCTGTTAGAGCAGAAGGTTTTGTATGTATAGTAAAAACACTGCAAGTCAGTGAATCATGTTGACTTCACTATGTGCTTGATTTTGAATTAATTTTTGGCCTTTGTGCATTTAGAAACCATTTACTCTTATCAAATCTTTAATGACCACCACATTCATTTAAAAAAAAATCTGTGGCCTGAGGCTAAGAATATAGCTCAGTAGTTCAGGTTCTTTCTTGCAGAGCCTGTCATCCCAGGTTTAATTCCAAAGCCACCCTGTGACCTGTATGTAAAAAGTGGTCCTAGTGTCTAGTGTTCATTTGCAGCCGCAAGAGGCCCTTGTACATATATGTGTGTATACACACACACACACACACACATACAAAAGCATAAATAAATATTCGTTAAGTCTGTGAACTATAGCACCTGGAGCGCATTTGTGTTGCTCTTTCAGTATTTCATAGTTCTAGACTGGAGCATTCAGAAAGAACTTGGCATGGCCTTTAATCCCCAAGATGACATATGAATGAAGTTTTATTTTTAAAAAATCTATAAAACACATAGCCCAGTACAGAAGCAATGTGATAATGTGTTTATACCATCACAAATCAAGGTAATTTTATTTAGGATGGATTAAGAGAGTAACTTTGGCTCTTCCAGGTCCACGGAGGATGGGCTGGAATAGCAGTTGTATACATTTTTCTCCTGATAAGGCAGTTTGGGCTTCTTAAGCTTGCAGGACCAGGGACAGCTGGGCAGGCCAACTTTGTATAAATACCTTAAATTTACAGGAGTGTTTCCATGGGTGTGAATGAAAGCACTCATCTGTAAGCCACATGGGAAGAGAAAGGAAAGATGGGGGCTGACTTGGGATTTGATTGCTGAGGAAGAATGGGAAGCAGGAACAAAAAGGGAGGGAAGCATTTATTAGCTATGGGAAGGAAAAATGGCTTGTGGTAGAGGTTGCAAGCATAGGGAAGGTGTGCACAGATCATGTTATCCAGGGAGAGATGGGAAGGTGTGCAGCGTGGATAGCAAAGGAAGCCTGGATTTGGAAATGGCTAGAGAAACTGGGTAGCAGAATTAGCACAGGGTTGAGTGTGCTGGGAAAAGGGCAGGGGTGAGTCATGGCTGACAGGTTTCTGCTCTGCAGTGTTAGAGGGTTCTTGGTGTTGACGTGTTCCCAGGAAGCAGAGTTGAAAAAAAAACTCACAGAGATGAGATAAATAGCAGTATCTTCATCACATTACTTCGAGCTGGTGGCAAGAGCATCAGGCTGTGTCATCCTCGAGGGGGTAGGGTAGGCAAAGAAGATGTGTTTGTCATCTGCACATGGCAGGGCTGCGGAAGCAACCTAGTTGAGGTTGGGTATCACAGGTGGAAAAGATACGTAAATCAAAACAGTGGCTGGGGAGATGAATCAGTGGATAAAATGCTTGCTGTGTAAGCCTAAGGACTTGAGGTCAGACTCCCACCATGCATGGAAAGCATCTGTAACCCCAGTGCACCTGAGATGAGACAGGAGAGGGAGGCAGAGAATCCCTGGAAGCTCACAGTCCAGGGAATGCAGCAATAAAGAGAGAATCTTCCTCAAGGTGGAAGGCAAGGACATAACTCCAGGTTGTCTTCTGACCTACACACACACACACACACACACACACACACACACACGTGAACCCCAGCTCCACATAGATTAGTTTTAAAAATTAAATAGTGACCCTGTTGTCTACCCAACCATTGCAGTCCTAGAGTGGTATAAAAAAGTAATGTTGGGCTGGAAAGATGTCTTAGCTGTTAAGGAACTTGCCTGCAAAGCCTAACGACCCAGGGTCGAGTCCCCAGTACCCATGTAAAGCCAGATGCACAAAGTGATACATGTATCTGGAGTTCATTTGCAGTGGCTGGAGGCCCTGGCATGCCCACAGACCCATTCTCTCTCTCTCTCTCTCTCTCTCTCTCTCTCTCTCTCTGTCTCTCTCTCTGTCTCTCTCTGCTTGAAAGTAAATAATTTTTTAAAGTAATGTTTTCAGCCATCTAGCAATGAAAGTTATTTTTGGTATTCATGAATGAGAGGGATAATTTTGATGAAGAAAAATGTATGCACACATTTGTTCACTAAATCTTTTGAAATCAACCATTCATTGCATAGCTATCTACTTGGTTCATACGCTAAACACAATACCCACCGCAGAAAGTAGAATGCTAAATGCTGAACACTGGTCAATACAGTGAAGTTCCAGCCACAGCACATGGATTTGGACCAGGGCTCTGCCCGTTACTAGTAGTGTCGCTTAACTCTTGCATCTGGCTTTCCCATCTTTAACATGAGAAGGGTAATACCTCATATGGCATTGCTGGAGAGATTATCTGAGTGAATATTTATTGAGCACTTAGAACAGTACCTGCCAGTTTATAAGCACTATGTATTAGCCATCATTGTTAATGCTTTTATGTGGATTGCTATATGATTAAATACATTATTTACTCAGCGGTCACAATACGAATGACAGAAGCCAAGCAAAAGGTCTGTATACACAAGAAACAGAAAGAACATAGAGGCACAGCAATATCAGAGGGAAATGTGTTGGTCCTAGAGGTCCATCTTAATACATATTGTAGATCTGTCAAAGAGTAACGTCTCAACACATTTTAGCTATTATTCATAGGTCTTACACTATAATTCTTCCTCTCAGAAGCACTGGATTAGTGATCTGTATAAATTAAGGATAGAAGCAGTCCATATCATATTTTTAGTGGCTAATTATAGACTCAAAATAACATTAAATAGTAATCCATGTAGGCTAGTGCTCCATTGGAAAGCAGTGTATTAGGATAAGGGCGGGTAAGTGGGGGAGCTAAATTTAGTATGAATCCAGGTCTGCCAGGTTCCAGCTCTGTACATTCGGGTGAGTTATTTAATCTCTTAGTTTCTTTGTGTGTAAAGTGGGAGTAATGGTTGTGTTTACCCACAGGGTTACTCTTAGGACTAAATTAAGCTATTCTTTAATACTTAGCATATAGTAAATACTTACATTGTCTGCTAATTTTTCTGTTATTGACACCTTCTCACAAAGTTTAAGATGGAAATTTATTTCAAGGGGAAGGAACTGAGAACACGAGCAGCTTCTGACTTCCATGTAGTTCCATATCATTTTAATGCAATTCTGACACACTTGACAGAACCCTTGCCCTGAACCCCCATACCTTCTAGAGCATAGCCCTAGAGTTTCTTCCTTCCTTCCTTCCCTCTCTCCCTACCCTCCTCTCCCCTTCCTTCCGTCCTTCCTTCTTTCCTCCCTCCCTTTCTCTTCTTCTTCTCTTCCTTCCTTTCTTTCATCATTCTCTCTTCCTCCTTCTCTCCCTCCCTCCCTCTTTTTCGTTCTTTCTCTCTTTTGTGTCTGCATGTACATATGGTATGTGTGTGGAGAGACAAAGATTGACTTCAGGTGTCATTTTGGATTTCTCCTTATTTACTGAGATAATGTCTCAGTAACCAGAGCTCCTTGGTTTGGCTAGTTATCAGACAAGTTTTCCCCAGGGATCCCAGTCTCTCCTGCATAAGACCTGGGATGACAGGTGGACCACTTCACCTGCCTGGCACTTACATGGATACTGGAGACATGAACTCAGATCCTCATGCTTGTACAGCAAGTGCTCTATCCACTGAGCTTTCTTCCAAGACCCAGAATTTAAAAGTGAAAAATCAGTAAAGATTTATCAATTTCTTTGAACATATTCCAAGGGCAAACAAGTAAAGTAAGGGATTTAGGTGAGACAAACATAATTATAAAATTTCTTCATTTTAGACATGCTGTGTAAATAATAAATGGATATGTAGACGGTTATCATACAAGTGGTATTTACACAAGTGATTTCTCTTTTTAAGAATGTGTGTCTAGGGCTGGAGAGATGGCTCAGCGGGTAATGCACTTGCCTCTAGTGCCTGAGGCCCCGGGTTCAATTCCCCAGCATCCACATAAGCCAGACCCACAAGGTGGTAGCCCTGGTTCTCTCTCTCTCTCCTCTCTGCTTGAAAATGAATAAATGAAATATTAAAAAAAAGAATGTGTGTCTACACCCTTCCTTATACATCATGTATATATACATATTTATAAATGTACAACTCTCAAGTCGGGGTTTAATCTTTTTCTCCTGAAGATGTCTGGTAGTAGATATGAGAAGTAACCAAGGCTATGCATTCTTGTGCTGCCATTTCTCTGGCTTTGAGTTTCTGTCCTTTCAGTGTCCGTGGGCACTTGATGTTTCAGTCATCTTGGCGTCCGACCTAATTGCTGGTGGAGGGAGACATCACTGTGCCTCTAGGTGTGAAGGACTTGTTCCCTACCATGAGATAGTGGATTTTCCTTAGTCCAGGGCGATGCTGAGGAGGTGTGCCATTTGAATTTGACCTTTGACAGGAAGCTGTGTAAGTAAAATCAGATAAACACGCAGGTACCTCTCCCTTTTCATAGTGCTTACTACTAAGTGTATTGCAGGGGCTGATGTTCATCTGAAATGAAACGTAAAAGCTATGCAAACACGATTCCAGAAAAACACTTTGCTCAAAACCCTAAGCTTCTGGCTCTAGAAATTATAGAATACAGCAGCCACTGTTTCTGCTTTTGTAGTTAGCCATGTGGGGTTCTAGTTCTGAGTGTTGGTGGCCTCACTGATCTTTCTACCAATCAAATTGAACTGCAAAAATAAGGTCACGTGAAAAGTTGTCATACCGATTCCTTTTCCCGACGCCATCTTTTGTTAGTCCCGTACCTCATAGGTTACATTTGTCATTTTGTGTTCTATGACTTGCTTTTTATTTCCAATGAAGACAGGAGACAGACCATGGGCCGACACCCAGTCGTTTGGAATGAAAGCTCTTTTCTCTAGTTCTAACTGCCAATGGGATGCTGTTCTCATCACACTTCTGCTGGCTGACTTTCTCAACCTGAAATCATTTGTTTTATGATGTAACTGGTTATGGCCAGTCTGAAAATATTTACTGATATTATTCACAGTTAATGTCCTAGAGGAATTGTTTGGGGAATCAGTATAGCTACCTTGTCACAATAGATTCTGATGAAATCATTTCTTATTCATATTAGCCATATTCTATCAGATAACTATGTCATTATAGCAAACCAGTTCAAATTCCAGTGCTTTAAATAAAAAAGGATTTTCATATATCTTATCCATCGGTGGGGATTGGCTGATGTTCATGGGAATCGCCTGAATAGCTTCAGCAGACCGTCAGGGAGTTGCGCATCTGGCTAAACTCATCTGGGGGTACTTCTGACCCAAAAGGAATCCTGGGGAGAATCCTGGTGGGATCCGCCCCTAGTTGGTCATGTGATAGGGACATAAAATGACATCTTTGAACTTGAGCTGGGGGAGCAGAGCAGTTGCCTCGGACCTCTCACTTAGAGGACTTCTGAGGTCTTTGAGAGAAGAGCTGCTTTTGCAGTTCCGGTGTCACCATCTACTGTGCTGCCCAAGGACAGCAGGGATTATATTTGTTTTCAAATGGGACACTGAACGTTGCAAACGTTCACAGTCCATCTATGACTGTGCATATCCTTTGAGAATGGTTTTGTTAGATTGCATGAATGGACTTCATTTTGTCTTGTAGTGTGAATCTAGATTTTCCTTCTCTTGTGAATTGAGTTGAATCACTTTCATTGCACCATCAGCGCATGCAGCCTTCCCACACTATTGCCTGACAATTGTACAGGACCATTTTCCCAGGGGCATCTATTCCTGCTCAGTTCATTATCCACAGGGCTCTATTTCATCTTCCTACCTCTCTGCCAGCCTCTGCCCCATACACATTGCTCAGTGCAGAATGGGAGTGGGACTTCACTGCCGAGTGGAGAAGTTGATCTGTGCTCTGTCTGCCTCTCCACCCCTTCCCTGAACTGTCTTAAGTGTATCTTCCTCACTGTGCATGGTTTCTAGTTCCGAGCCTCCCTGTGGGAAATTCGTTAGTCTTCTTTTGGCCTGTGCTTCAATTGCTTCTCAAGGCCAAGCAGGGCACCCATCTGGCCAACAGAACTCTGTGTTGAGTGCAGTGTGGTCTCCCTCTGGGCTGCCATCAAAAGGCCCTTTGTTCCCTCACAGCCCCTCCTTGTTCAGGATGTCACCCACACCCTACCAATGGCATGGCGGAAATCCCTCCATCACACCATACACACAGAGCTTGCTCTAAAAGCAGAATGCTACCTTGTGAGTGGAAAACTAACTTTTACTGTGCTTGAAGGAAGTAGCTTATAGATTACAATTTTATCATTGTGAACCTTAGCTGTTCCCACCCTTCCCTCTACCCTTAGCAGTTGGGAACATTTCATATATCTTTTTCATAAGGAAACTGGAGCCAAATCCTTGAGTCCTATTTCATGAACTGCTTTCTCCCCTGGCCAGTCACCAAATTGTGTTCAGACTTCTTCATGCAGTAGAGGAACATGTCTTTGCTTTGTGCATGCCTCACTTTGCCAAAACTGGTGTCAGATGAGGGGTATAGATGTCAGAAATTGATGGCTGCTTTCTTGTCTTTGCCTGTTTCAGGACTCTTGGCTCTCCTTGGCTTTCCCTCTGATCTTTCATGACTGGGCAGAGATGCTAGCCCTGAAGTAATCTGGTACAGCCTTAACTTCCAAAGCACCGCACGTTCAGTGATGGAGGTCATTGCTTTGTCCTTCTGCTTTGCAGTTTTCTATCCCCAGGCCCAGTGATCATCAAGAAAGTCTTAGAAACAAGACCAAACTCGGACTCACCAAGACCCCGCCTTCTTCCCTAGATGAGTAGTTTTTCTATTTCAGCCAAACAAAACCTGTCCAAAAAAATCTTTGGAAGTCTAGTTAGGTGTGAGACATAGATAATGTTGTGGTTTGAATGTAAAATGTCCCCTTTAGTCTCAAGTGCTTGAACACTCGATTTCCAGCTGGAGGCATTATTTGGAGAAGGTTGTAGAATGTTTAGGAGGTAGAGCCTCGCTGAAGGAAGTGGGTCACTGGAGATGGGGGTGGGGCTTGAGGTTTTGTAGTCCAGCTCTACTTCTTGTTTGGCCTCTGCTTCCTGGCTGCTGATATATGCAGGCTGCACACTCCTGCCACCATGCCTTCTCCCACCATGAAATTTCCCCTTGAAACTGCAAATTAAGAATAAAAACATTCCTTCTATAAGCTGCTTCTGGTCAAATATTTGTCCACAGCAATGAGAAAGTAGCTGTCCAAGTAGGAAAAGAGAAAAGTTCAACAGGGTAGTGGGAACTAAACTATAAAATAAGACAACTAAGGAGACAAAGTCCTTTGTCATGGACCTTGATTGTCAATCATTGGCCTCTTTTTTTTTTCTTATTTTTAATGCCTCTTTGCTTTTAAAGTATTTTATTTATTCGTTTTCAAGCAGAGAGAGAGAGAGAGAGAGAGAGAGAGAGAGAGAGAGAGAGAGAGCGCGCACCAGGGCCACCACCTTGTGGGTCTGGCTTAGGCACTGGAGGCAAGTGCCTTAACCGCTGAGCCATCTCTCCAGCCCAGCTTCTTTACTTTTAAATAGATAGAATCTTCTCTTGGTTTGAAAACCAAAATGCATGTGTTATAAATCACCCTCTTATTTCATTCCCCACCTCCTTCCCCTCTTTCCTACCATGCCCTGGGAACCTCTCTCTCTACTTTTATATGTAAACCTTCCAGAAATTGCTCAAGCATCTTAAATGCAGACATATGTAAGTATAGATTTATTGTTATTCATTTCCTAAACAAGTTACCTCTTCTCTCCCATGCTCATTACATTTCCTCCTATTCTCTTCTCATATCGTTTGTTGGAACTTTGTTCCAGGAGGAAGGTCAGAGGTCTTCAGTTTTATTTACCTTTGATGCCATGACCAAGTTCCCATGTGCGCTTGTCTTTTCCCTGCAGAGGACGTGGAAAGTGAGAAATGGTACCTATCGACAGACTTTCCTTCAACAACCATCAAGACAGAACCAATTACAGAGGAGTCACCCCCAGGACTTGTACCCTCGGTCACTCTGACCATCACAGCCATTTCCACCCCTTTTGAAAAGGAAGAACCCCCTCTGGAAATGAATACTGGGGTATACTTAATTTTCTTTCATATAAACAGGTTGTACCAAAAGATATCTTTTGTTCTCCAATAGAGCATATTTATCCTAGGGGGTATATATAGTTAAGAATGCCTAACTAAAAAAAAATATGTGCACACATACATATATGCATGAGTATATCAAGTATATGTTGATTTTGTATCAGCTTTGATTCTATCATAGTCTTTAAAGACATTGTTCATAAAAGTAATAGCCCACCTGATTTCATTTTGCCTTAATTGCTATCATGAAATAAAAACCACCGTAGAATATCCATGGCAAAAGGAGAGAATTTTCCTCATGGCATTGATTTTTTAAGCCAGTGGGAAGGGAGTGGCCAAAGTTACACAATCCACACCTTTCCCTGCTATGGTCCCTGTGCACGCTGCTTCCTGGTTAATTCTTTTGCTTTCCTCCTACAATGCTGAGGTGCCCTGACCCAGTTCTAGAATCTCCCTTGTACTGATTCGGGCATGTTGTGTTATTTGTGGAAAATAAGAAATCAGAAATTTCTTCCTCACTCAAGTCCATGACTACAGACAGAAGAATTGAATGCTATTCTACTTTTTCCATGGGCACTTTCCTATGTCTGGTGGTCAACTAGAATCCCACTTGTTTATCTTCCCTTCTGGCTTTCCTACACTCAGAGCTGCAGGTCACACTCCACCAGCAGTGCTAGGAGCAGGAACTAGGGTCTGTCTATAGGGCCACAGATGTATCCTTGCCCCTTGTTACAGAGCTCTGAGTTTGCAGCTGCCCAGGAGTGACCTGGCTCTCTTTCCTGGGTTGGGCTCCTGAGATCTGTACTAGTCTATTTGCTCCCCAAGATTTTAGCTCATTTTAAGTATGCATGGAACTGACAGTTCAGAATTGCTCACTCACTCCTCAAGGATGGCGTGCTCCCTCTCCTCCTTTCCCTGTGGGTATTTATTTTGTGGTCGTTAGTGACTTGGTACACATAGTTCCTCTTGCAGGTCAAACTGGGTGTATGAGACCTTTTGAAATTTTACCAGAATATTTCATGATAAAATATCTTTTCCACACAAACAAAAGTAGCACTGATAAGCAAGCCTTGGGCTTTTAACTGTCAAGTTGGGTGGGTCCCAGGTGAAGCTGTGAGAAAGTTAAGAACTTGACCAACTCCCTACTAAAGAAAGACAGCCCACCCCCTGCTGTGCCCCATAGTGAGGCGAGGATAACAAACAGCTTCTCTTTCTTCCAAGCTGTTTTCAGTTTTCAAAAATGATGCTTGAATTTCTTCTTGCAGGTGGATTCCTCATGCCAGACGATTATTCCAAAGATCAAGTTGGAGCCTCATGAAGTGGATCAGTTCCTAAACTTCTCTCCTAAAGAAGGTGTGCCCCTCCTCCTGGAGGAAGGTCCCTCTCTTTTCCCCAGGGGTTCACAGTCAGAGGAAATAGGATCACAGGAACAGCTTGCTTCATGGAATAACTCTGTTCCTAAAAATATTGATTCCAAAGAAATATTTTCTAAAGCTAACTATGGTTTCCTACTATGTGTGCACACTTCATTTCCAGCTAAGCATTCATGAGCTTTGGTGCCTAGTGCAGATGGTTTCCAGGCCCTTTGCAGACTACTGGAATGTGTATTGATGAGACCCATTGTCTGAAAGCCCCCCCCCCCCCCGTGTGAACCTCCTCTTACCCCACAAATACACTGTCATAACTACAACTTGAGTTTTGACCCTCTGTAAAATGAATTCATGGTGTGTGTCCTTAGCCAGCCAATGAACCTCCAATTATACATTTTTTGAGGTTTCTTGTCATCTGTTTAGAACTAAATAATGCTGTTATAGACAGTTCCATGTTGCTGGGATGAACATTCAAACCAGAAACAGTTTATAGGAAGAATGGGATTTATTTCAAGTTTACAGATCCAGGAGAAGAAGTTGGCTCCCATTCATAAATGCAAGCAGAGAAAAACCACTAGCAGCCAGCAAACACCAAAAAGCAATAAGCACACACCCATCAGAGCTCACATAGTTCTCTGTGCACCTTTGGGATGGAACCAGTTCTATCCCCAAACACACCTATGGGCTGAACCCCAGGTGGCTGGAGACCCAAGTCACAGGTTTTAATGAAACACCTGAGTCTGTGGGGGACATACCTTCAAACGGCCACAAATGCCATGCTTGAAGTTATTTTACCTTTTTCATTCCCTTCATCAGTTTCTATCTGATCTCCTATAAGGCTCAGATTTGGGATCTTGTACGCACACCCTGAGCCTCATGAGAGTCAGAGAAGCTCTCAGTGAACATGGTGCCTGCTCTTCTAACTTCTGTGTCTCTGTTGGTGCCAGCACCTGCTTTTTTATTTATGCTTTCAATGCATGCTTATATGTACAGTTCATTGTGTGGGTCACAAAGAAGAGTTAGTAGTCACAAGTATAGAGAAAGGGTGTGCACCTCAGGGGACAGCTGTGTGCAAGCTGTATGTGAACAGTTCTCTCGGAGGTAGTATCTCCGTTCTGTCCCCTTAGAACCTCATTCAGGATTGGGTTTGTAACCATTTAATCAGGGCTGGTCTTTTGTTTGTCTTTGCTATTGGTAAAGAAGGAATTAAATTTTGAATTAATAATATCGACCTGTGGAGGCTCAGAAGATAGCTCAATCAGCAAAGTGCTTTTCTTGTAGGCATGAGATCTGAGCCCCAGAACCACGTAAAGTAAGGCAGGTGCAACAGCAAGTGCTTATAATCCTGGTGTTGGGGAGATGAAGACAGACGGGTTCCTAGGGCCCGTTGGCTGGTCCATCTAGCCTCCCCAGCAAATTCCAAGCCAGTGAGAGACCCTGTCTCATAAAAGTGATAGATGGTACCTGAAGAACACCTCCTGGGATTATCCTACAGCCACCGCATGCACCCACACACCTGTGTGTGCACACCTGCACACACCCATGCACCCCCATGCAATACACACACAAATAATACTGACTAGTATCTCTAGTGAGACATAATTTCTTGCCATTATGGGATACACACATTCGTGCCTTTCAGTTTCAAGTACTCCGTTATGTTCTTACGTCACTGGTTACTGCTCTCCAGACACTGTGCTCTTTCACTCTCTGCTGTGACGTGGTTCACAGTGTCACAGCTGGAACAATGGGTCCCCAGAGTGCCTTCAGAATCTGGGGTCACTGGAAGAGAAATGTCTCTAAGATCAAGAAAATAGCAGCCCTTCCTCATTTTCCTGGATAAAAAGAGAAGGACCTTCAAGATCCTTGAATACGTCAGCATTTCAAGGCAAAATAACTTGCTGTCCTCAGCTCTTTCTGTAACATAAAAGCGGCATTTCAAATAATGTTTAGAAATCTGATACAGAGACACCTGTGGCCAGATGGGCAGGCTCTTCCTGTCCTCCCAGTTCTGTCTTTTGGGGGTAACCCCTACTTGGAAAGGAGAGAAGTATTAGAACAACTTGGCCTGTGTCAAGTGAGGGGGGCAGGGAGCTCTGTTTAGGGGAATGTCACATTGTGGGGTGGGGAAAGCTGGGGCCCCTG
>PVHP010025068.1:0-25823 GCA_004024765.1 Zapus hudsonius
AAAGAAAAGAAAAGAAAAGAAAAGAAAAGAAAAGAAAAGAAAAGAAAAGAAAAGAAAAGAAAAGAAAAGAAAAGAAAGAAGACTGAAGCACTGGATGAAGAAAAGAAGGGCTGGGCATGGTGGCACATGCCTTTAATTCAGAGCTAGAGGAATAGCTGTTAGTTAGGCTAGCCAGGAGCACAGTGAGTTCCAGATGAGCCAGAGCTATAGTGAGACCTTACCTCAACAACCCTCCCCCACCAATAAAAAACCATGCATGTAAGGTCCAATGTTATAATAATTAAGTACATATTATACAAAGGAGAAAATCCTTTCCTGTTTATATTAGATATATCATATTAATAGTTTGCTAGAGGCTGTGACATTTTGACAAATACAGTTTTTCCAAGTAGATAATTCAAACTGAATCAATATTACTTTTCTGATTAAATATTACTTTAAATATTAAGCAGTACACAATGAAATTTCAGAAATATAAAGTTTGAAATTTTAAATAGACGCTAATGTTACAACTCAATTGTTTGAAAATTCAGAAAATGTAGTATGTGAAAAGAAGTTAATTTAAGGAAAATACCATTAAATTTACAACCAGGAAAAACAAGATTTAAAATATGATATACAACATTAAGAGCAAACAAGAATAAGAAAAAAGAAACCTTATCTATATACCTAGGTATTTAAAATTTTTTAAAACTTTGAAAATACATTAATTATAATAATGATCAACAATTTAAACATGTCATCAGTAGATATGTATTTACATGAATATTAACATTCGCATTTATCTACTTCAGAATAAAATATTAAATCTCACATACTGCTACTTAGCTTCATACCCTTGCTTGATATCAATAAAGTAGAGAGAGATATTAGGTATAGAATAAACTTCTAAAAACTTAAAAAATATAATCATTGTATAAAACAATTCCTCTAAGGCTCTACACTAAATGAATCACAAAGCAAAAATAGTAAACGTCTTTCTAGAAATATTAATTCAAAGTACTTATTAAAGAAAACTCTTGTTAAAGTATATGTTAAGCATCTCAATACAAGTTTAGCTCATTCACCTCATTTCCAATCTTCCTTCTCCAATCTTCCATTTCTCAAAGGAGGTAAATATTTCCTAAAAGTTCTTACCAGTTTGGACCAAAAATTATTAGATAAACTTACCATTTCAAATGAAAAGACATGAGGTATACCTACGAAACAGCACAATAATAAACCACTTGCCTTAAATTTTTTTTAAATATAGAAAACACCAAAATAAGTTTCTCAATAGCATATTTAACATTCCCCATTAGGAGACTTGTTTAAGTCCTCAGAACTTTATAGTTCTACCTCTTAAAGTTCTCTGCATAAATGCCCTGCACCTGAAATCCTCTAACAGTGAAGACATTTTTATTCCTAAATAGAACCTTCTTCATATGTCTTCCTATATAAGTCTAACATTCTGAAGGAATATTCAAACAGGATCCGCATATTAAAAAATTGGGCATGATGATCACACACACACACACACACACACACACACACACACACACACACACCAAAATTGGTTAATTTTACTTTAAAAAAAAAAATTACTCTTAGCCGGGCGTGGTGGCGCACGCCTTTAATCCCAGCACTTGGGAAGCAGAGGTAGGAGGATCACCATGAGTTCAAGGCCACCCTGAGATTACACAGTGAATTCCAGGTCAGCCTGGGCTAGAGTGAGACCCTACCTCGAAAAAAAAAAAAATTACTCTTGCCAGGCATGATGTACATGCCTTTAATCCCAGCACTTGGGAGGCAGAGGTAGGAGGAACACTGTGAATTTGAGGACACCCTGACACTACATAGTGAATTCCAGGTCAGCCTGAATGAGAACCTTCCTTGGGGAAAAAAAAAAATGCTCATCAATATGTGGTATGAAATCTATAAAAATACAATGGTGCTTTTGTCTTAATGCCACCTTGTCTTTTTCTAACAACCAAATATTTAATACCTGAGATGTTCATACTCAATACTAAGGCATAGTGGCCCATAAAGATTATTGGAAAGTGTAACTGAGCTATACTGGCACTTCCTATTTATCTACTGAGATACAAGATATCACTGTACAGCCCAGGTTGCCCTTGAATTTGTGATCCTGCTGCATTACTCCTGGAATGCTGGGATTACAGGTGCATGCTACAACCAGCCCACACTGCACTTGAAAAGTAACCTATACAAATTATTGAATTTTGGGCTGGTAAGATGACTCAGCAGTTAAAGGTACTTGCTTGCCAGCCCAGGTTCAATTCCCCAGTACCAACATAAAACCAGATACACAAACTGACCCACATATCTGGAGTTCATTTGCAGTGGCAAGAACCTCTGGTCTGCCCATTCTCCCTCTTCCTCTCTGCAACACTGCTCGCTCACTTACACACACACACACACACACAATTAAAAAAAATTATTCAATCCTCTCATCTTAGATCTAAGTAATTATAACTGTGTAAGCATGAAGATGTAAATTAGGATCTCTAGTACCCACATAAAATGCTGGGTATGGTGGTCGGCCTCAAAATTACACAGCTGGGGAGGCATACAGACAGGTGATTCCTAAGGCTTGCTGGCTAGCTTGTTTAGCTGTATTAATAAATTCTAGGTTCATCAACAGACCCTATCTCAAAAAATAAGGTGGAAAGTGAGAGAGAAATGTATCAATGTTGATCTCTGGCCACTAATTACTATCATTATCAGAATATAATCTGACTGATACTGAAAACAATAAAAAATTGAAATTAAGGATTACAGTTTAGGAGTCAGAGGTTAAGAAATGAAGTGAGGGGCTAGAGAGACGGCTCAACAAAGGTGCTTGCTTACAAAAGCCTTACAGCCCAGGTTCAGTTTTCCATTATTCACATAAAGTCATATACACAAAATGAAGCCTGAAACTGGAGTTTATTCTGGTACACCCATACTTCTCTATCTCCTTGCAAATAAATAAACTTTTTTAAATTAATGAACTGAGAGGCTATATAGTGTTCTCCAGAAGAACAATGAGATAGGGAAAAATTTCTAGATTACGAACCTCTCTGAAACTCTAGGACACTAAGGTAACCTAAAATGGTAAACAAGTACAACAAAGTATCCTTAAATAAAATGATGAATGGCATATTCCCATGAGATGTTTTCAGAAAACTTTAGAATATGAATCATAGAACAGAGAAAAAAATGTTTACATTCATAAGGTATGTTTAGGGTGATCATATGGTTCTTCTAATACAGTCCATTTTTATATCAGCTATAAACATAAGTAATCTTTTTTATTTTTTTAGCGGTTGTTTCAACACTTTATTAAACAGTTGGTAAAAATAAGTAACCTTGGAGACAGGCATGCTGGTGCATACAGCTAATCCCAGTACTCTGGAGGCAGGGGAAGGAAAAGTGCTGGGAGTTCGAGGACTACAAAGCAAATTCCAGTTTAGCTAAAGACCCTACCTTGAAAAACCAAAAAACAAGAAGTAATCTTATCCAGATGTGGTGGCATAGGCCTTTAATCCCAGTACTCAGAAAGCTACAGTAGAAGCACCATGAGTTCAAGGCCAGCCTGGGGCTACGGAATAGGTTCCAGGTCAGCCTAGAATGAGACCCTGCCTAGAAAAACAACAAAAAAATAATTTAAAAGAGTCTCTGTATTCATCTGTCAGGATGAAAGCTCATAAGCTTTTCTAGATATACTTGGACACTACTAAAACCATTAAATAGGAGCTGGAGAGATTTCTCAGTGGCTAGTGACACTTGCCTGCAAAGCCTGAAATCTCAGGTTTGATTTCCCAGTACTGGTGTAATGCCAGATGCGCAAAGTAGTGCATGCACCTGGAGTTTGTCTGTAGTGGCAAGAGGCAGCATCTCTCTCACACACACACAAATATTTCAGGAGAGAGAGAGAGAGAGAGAGAGAGAGAGAGAGAGAGAGAGAGAGAGAGAGAGAGAGAGAGAGAGAGAGAGAGAATCCTTTCTACGAGTGATTAAAAGGTCTAGTTAAAACTGACATTTTTATTTAAGTATTTCAAATTGTAAAAGTCCTAAAGAACATCCCAAATAATATGTAACATTTTTCGTTTCTTGTTTCTTCTGAAGTAAGGTCTCACTCTAGCCCAGGATGAACTGGAACTCACTCTAAAGTACTAGCCTGGCCTTGAACTCACAGTGATCCCCTTATCTCACAAGCGCTGGGATTAGTGGCATGCACTAACTAGCATGTGCAACTAACTCTAAGATTCTTACTTTTTGTTTTGTTTTGTTTTGTTTTTTCGAGGTAGGGTCTCACTCTAGTCCAGGCTGACCTGGAATTCACTATGTAGTCTCAGGGTGGCCTTGAACTCATGGTGATCCTCCTACCTCTGCCTCCCTAGTGCTGGGATTAAAGGCGTGCCCCACCAGGACTGGCTAAGATTACTTACTTTTATAGCAGATATAAAATGGGCTTTGTCAGGAGAACCACACCTGCCTAACATATTTTTCTTTAAACATTAAATCTAAGTTTCAATTACATACCATCCCAAGTATTCAGAGAAGTCTTTTAACTTAAAGTAAATAAATAAAATTATATTAACCCAAGTAGAACATTATATTAAGACTACTTTATTTTTATTCATTTTGATTTTTATCAACATACCAGTTAAAATGACCAGACTGCACCTAAATCTAAAAACCAGCCTTATAACATAGTTTTAATTATTACCATACAATTATAAAAAGACCACATAAATGATCTAAAATAAAGTATGTCCTCTGAATGCTCTAGTTATTTTAGACTCCGCTCTTCTCCCACTCAGAAATCTTCTACTGCAAGACAAGCAAATTACTTGTTAGAGCTAAATAATAAGAAAAGAAATAAGCATTGTGGAAAGACACAAAATTACAACTCTCAAAATTTATAAATAATTTCTAAAAAATTAGTTTATACCTACCCTACTCACTAGTAAGACATGACACATTTCTCTGTCATTATCAATTAATAAAATTTTAGTATTTCCAGAACTTCTATTTTGAGTTTGGTACATGTCACATGAGGGGAAGTCAATACAAATTGCTCAGATAGGACACAGGAGAACAAATAACATTAAGAGGTGTCTAGTTAAATAACAGACCAAATTTTATACCATAGATAAGAAAAGGCAAAATTAGAAAAATGTCTTATAGCACTGATTAAAATTAAAAAGACTAGTAGTTTCAATTACCAGGTCTTCCCATAACTTCTGCTGACTTACAAAGAATAACTATGAATCTTTGGGACACTAATTTGGATTCCTCATGAACTTTGGATCTATATGGAGATCTGCTCACTATAAACCTTCTAAAAACAAAGGAGTGGGAGAAATATAATTTAATCTGCATTATAATTTACATTCCCTGAGTTTGGTTAACATGAGACTTTTTTTTTTTTTTTGGTTTTTCGAGGTAGGGTCTCCCTCTAGTCCAGGCTGACCTGGAATTCGCTATGTAGTCTCAGGGTGGCCTTGAACTCACAGTAATCCTCCTACCTCTGCCTCACGAGGGCTGGGATTAAAGGCATGCGCCACCATGCCCGGCAACATGAGACATTTTTATAAAATCTCCCAATTTTCATAATGGCACTAGATCAGGAGCCAGCAAACATTTTAGGTACAGGACCAGACATTTTAGGTCTTAAATGCCAGTCTTGATAACTCTTTACAACTAGTCAAGTCAGCCTCTATAAGGCAATGTAGTAATTAACAAACGTAATAAACTCCTGTTCCAATAAAATTTTATTTACAAAAATAGGCAGCATGCTGAATGAGCCTTACCCACTCTAGTCTGTTGACCCCTGGTCCAGATGAAATCACTATAAGACTAACAATACCATCAGTTGAAACAGTATCACCTGAAATTGGGCTGAAAGACCAACTCAAGGTTGTCATCCAAATCCACAAGGCACTATTTACACAGAATGCTATATTATTTAAATTGTATATGTAAATATTGACTATTGTGGTTTAGATGTAAATGAATGTCCTCATCACCTGATGTACTTTTAATTAACATTGAGCTTCTATTTAAGACTCCCGCAGAGCCCTACTAGAAAGAGGTGTGTCACTGGGGGCAGATTTTGAGTCCAGACCTACTAGGTGTATAGAGTTAGTTTGAGCTCTGGCTATTTGTGCTTGCTGGTGTTGGTTTTTTTCTCTCTGCTATGGATGTATGAAAACGTGAGCCAGCTTCCTCAGCCATGATGATGCTTCCCCTGGAATTTGTAAGCCTGAAATAAAACCCTTTCCTCCAAGAAGCTGCTTCTGGTAAGGTGCTTGTACCAGCAACGAGGAGGTAACTGCAATACCAATATATTTTTCCAAGGATACTCACCACTTACAGTTCAGTACCCATGAAACTACCACCCATTTCATTTCAACAGAAGCTTCACTAACAAAACTTAAGTGAAATTTCAAAACTTGTATGTAGGTATTTATGAGAAAGAGTAAATACACCAGGGCCTCTTGCTGTGGCAAATGAACTCCAGACACATGTGCTAGACTTTTTGTGCCTTCTGGGGAAATGAACCCTTGCTGGTAGGCTTTGTAACCAGGCACCTTTAATCACTGAGCCATCTCCCTAGTCATACGCGTAGAAGCTTTTAAAATATTTTTAATATTAACATATGTACCTAGTTTTATTAACGCCCTCTCCTCTAACCCATCTCTCTGCACCCAATACACTGCTTTGACTCTCCCACCCTCTGGATTTGAATGAGAGAAAATGTGGTATTTGTCTTTCTGTACTTGTTACTTCACTGAATATTTTCCAGTTCCATTCATTTTTCAGGGAATTTCTCAATTTCATTTTTTACTTATGGCTGCATAGAATTCCATTGTATTTATTATTATACCACATTCATTTCAATAAGTTTCACAAATAAAACTAAGGTAGCCCTCAAATGTCTTTTTGAGACAGAATGTATCCCAGCCTAGCCATGAACTTGCTGTGACACTGAGGATGATACTAAACTTCTAATCCTCCTGCCCCTACCTCCTGATAACTGGAATTCCAAGTGTGCATCACCATGCAAAGTTTATGTGGTGTTGAGGATTGAACCTAGGGTTTCATTAAGATGCTAGGAAAGCACTTTAATCTGTTGAACTACATCACCAACCTCCTGGACCTTTTCTCAATAGTTCTAGCTTTGCCAGTATGGCTTTCATGGAAACTGGATCAAATTGTTGCCTCATCATAAAATATGCTTTTATTCCCAAGTTTATTGTGTGCCTCTATTGAAACTTATGGGGTATTTCAAACTACTCATACAGGATCAGAAGCTCATTAACAATGGAGGTTAGGAAGATGGCACAGCAGGAAAGAAGGCATGTTGCACAAGTATGAAGTCCCTAGCATCCATATAAAAAGCCAGGTGATCTGTGAACCACTAGAACTGCAATGGTAAGGAAGGAGGATAGCTGGGGTTCACTGGTAAGTCAGTCTAGCCAAAAAAAAAATGAAAAACTATTTTCAGTGACAGATCCTGTGTCTCAAATAAATAAGGCAGAAGAGTGATAGAGGAAGATTACCAACATCCTTCTCTGACCTCCACACATGTGCCAATAGGGCATGTGCATCTGCAAACATGTACCAAAAGAAAAGCATATATATGTTTTAGAAAATATCTTGAGGGCATAAATTTTTTAAATGCTCTTAAATACCAAGTCAGGTAGTACATATTTAATTAAATGTAGTTTTTGGAATATCTAAAAGACTAATCTTTACTGAAACAGAAGCATTAATATTTACCATGCCAAAAAGAAACTGCAATAATAAAATTAAAATCTGCCATTTATCCCAATACAAACTGTTTTCACAACGACTGGTATGCTGCAATATATAAGTGTTTAATCTACTTAGTCTACAGTAAATAGAGCAAACCAAATCTGAAAATAACCACAAGACAGTAATAAAAAAACAATCTTGTAAAATTATCATTGTTTCTGAAGTAACTATGTTAAAAAGCTTTAGAAGCCAGGCGTGGTGGCACACGCCTTTAATCCCAGCAATCGGGAGGCAGAGGTAGGAGGATCGTCATGAGTTCGAGGCCACCCTGAGACTACATAGTGAATTCCAGGTCAGCCTGGGTTAGAGTGAGACCCTACCTCGAAAAAGCAAAAAAAAAAAAAAAAAAAAAAAGCTATAGGAAGGTCATTCCAGAAAACTTTTACTTATTAAATACTGTGTAGAAAATGGCTACACTCTACAGAATGGTAAAGATAAGCCTAAATGTAATTAAGACACTGTACAAAAATATATTTAGTCTTAAAAGTAGACAAAAGTACATTTTAAGAGGGAATACTAGCATCTTTGATCTATGATTACAATAGCAATTAGCAAAGAGTTAAATGGTTCTTTAAAGAAAAATAAAGTATGGCATAAGAATGCTAACATAAAATTGACTAAGTTATAACTTACAACCTTGAAACTTTTAGAAACAAAATTTCATAGACATCAAAAAAAGATCAAGTTGCTAGCTGACAAAAATATGATCAGATATAAGTACTGTCTCTCATCATATTACTCAAAATATAAAATATAAATCAAGTTTATTTTATACTTCATAGCCTCATGTACCTAGTAATGTTAGAAAATATACAACAGGAAGATGAAAGGCAACATTTTAAACTAAACCAAAAAAATAAAAAAAATGAACTAAACCAAAAAAATGTACTTTACTCATTGATGTGGCAAGCTCAACTTACCATTCGACGCCTCCCTTTAAACTGAACAGTGAGAAAAAGCAAGCATATAAAACAGCCTAATTTCAAAGCTTAAAGGAAAAAAAAGGATTAAGATCATTTAACGATTGTCTCCAAAGGCAGTTTGCAAAATGCATAAAGGGTACAGTGTACAGTGATAAGCACAGCTGTCTTTCAAAAGAATAAATAACTGAGACAATTTCTAATAGATTTCTTTTAATACAATACCTGCCCGTAAATATGATCTAGTTTAGATATAAGGAACTCTTGCTCTATTTCTTTTAATCCCAGATTCATTTACAGTAAAAAGAACATTATGAGCTACAAAATAAGAAACTGATACCAGCATGATAAAAAACTTTGTGAATGATTATAGTTCCAATCTTTAAAAAAATTGTAAGTACAACAAAAACTCTATTCCCCTATAATTGAAGTAAATTTAGTTCAATTGTTAAACTCATTCACCTACTGTTTGATATATTGCTTGTCATATTTAAATTTTTTATGTATGTATGTATGTGTGTGTGTGTGTATGTATGTATGTATGTATGTATGTGTCAGAGTGTCTTGCTGCAAACAAACTCCAGATGTATGTGGCACTTTGCATCTGCCTTTTGGGGGTTATTGAAGAATTGAACTTAGGCCAGCAAGTTTTGGAAGCAAGTATCTTTAACCTCTGAGCCATTTCCCCAGCCCCATGTCTATTCTTCAGAAAATTAATAACATAGTAATTATTCACCTTTCTAGTATAAATACTAATTAAAGGGGGAAAAGTTCCAACATATACTTAAAAATTTTTAATATAATTATGTTAAAAAGCAAATATTTTATGTGAATCAGAAATAGTATCCCTGCTTTTTGAGACAATATCCCATTAGGTGGCCCAGGCTGGAATGGAAGGCCTAGATTCAAGTGAGTCTTCTGGCTGAACCACCTATGACTAGGAGGATGAATGGATGATACCATGCCTGGCTTTCTTCTTACACAAGCAACATGGTTATTTTTCCAGGTAGGGTAGTATGAAGAGGGAAGGGGCTGAAGAATGGCTCAGCAGTACCCACATAAGGCAGATGCAGTTGGAGGTCATATCTGGAGGTCATTTGAAGTGGCAGGAGGCCCTGGCATGCCCATCCTGTCTGTCTGTCTGTCTGTCTGTCTGTCTGTCTGTCTGTCTGTCTGTCTGTCTCTCTCTCTCTCTCTCCGCTTATAAATAAGATAAAATATTAAGGATAATAAAGACAGATACTGAGGATACCCAACACAATCTAAAGCAGAAATTCAGATATTCTTAAGACCTCAACAATAAAGCAGACAGACCTAAAACTCACCCACCATGACTCAGGGATCTAAACGGAAGAAGGGCGGAAAGAATGTAAGACCCATAGTGGGTGAGAGAGAGAGAGAAAAATCTGGCTACCGCTGGTACAATCTATAACCCCCCCCCCATTCCACTGACTGGTCCAGCAAGCCCATGTAGGAAGACACACACCCCCCCCCCCCGGAGTGGGGTGGGAACAAGGAAGGAAATATACCACCATAAAACTTGCTCATACAATGCATCTAATTGACAATAAATATGAAAAAGAGTGAAAAATAAAAAATAAAATTTAAAGGGGCAGTAAGCACAGGCTATATTTTGCTGCTGAAATTAATATAATATGTTGCTTCAAGTATACAACACGCTTATTTGCCTGTGCATGGGAATCCACGCCAGGACCTGTTGCCACAACAAATGAACATGAAATGAATGAAGATGCTTGCATCACTTCTTATATCCAGTTTTACGTGGGTGACTTGGGAAATAAGCCTGGACCAGCAGGCTTTGCAAGCAAGTGCCTGTAAGTGCTGAGCCACCTCCCAGGGCCCCACAAAATAAAATTTTTACTTGTTTTTTGTTTCTGTGGTACTTTTTATTGTTGGTGGTGGTGGTGGTGTTTTTAAGGTAGGGTCTCACTCTAAGCCCAGGCTGACCTGGAATTCACTATGTAGTCTCAGGGTGGCCTCAAACCCAGAGCAATCTTCCTACCTCTGCCTCCCTAGTGCTGGGATCAAAGGTGTTCACTGCCATGCACCACTATAATAGTTTTTGTAACTTGAAAAGACATCTTAATGTTAAAAGTATATTATGTAATTATATTCTAATAATCTTATAAAACAACCAACAACTTATTTTAGAAATGCTAACAAAAACCTAGATTGTACCCACATAAGCCAGACCCACAAGGTGGTGGCCCTGGTACGCGCTTCCCCCCCCCCCTGCTTAAAAAAATGAATAAAATATTTTTAAAATCCTTAGATGTTATTAATTATATTTTCATTAAATGCAATACATTTTACAAAAAAGTTTACAACTGAATTTGTTTTGTTGAGGTAGGGTCTAACTCTAGCCCAGGCTGACCTGGAATTCACTGCAGTTCCCAGGCTGGCCCGAAACTCACAGTGATCCTCCTACTTCTGCCTGCCAAGTGCTGGAATTAAAGGCATAGGCCACCATGCCCAGCCTCAATCTAATCTTTTTTTTTTTTTTCAATCTAATCTTAAAAGTTTTACATTCTACTTAATCATTTCCTTCAAATCCATGAGAATGATATTACAACTGTAACACTAAAAATTACACATTCATTGTAATACATATAAAGATCGTATCAAGAAAAAAAAAAGGATGTCACTGCAAGAAAGCTCTTAACTAAATATTCAGGTAAATAAAACGAGAATTTCCTAAGCCACAAAGGAAATTCCCTTAAGAAATGTATCATGTATTTTTCATATGTGAATATGGTTTGAAGATTAAAAATACCAGTAGTTCCTATTTTTCAGTAAAAAAATTCAGTAGAAAAATTCTACTTCCTTTTGTAATATTATACATCCTTACACTAATAAATCCAACAAACAAACAAACAAAAAAATTTGGGGCTGGAGAGATGGCTCAGCAGTTAAGGCACTTGCCTCCAGTGCCTAAGGCCCTGGGTTCAATTCCCCAGTACCCACATAAACCAGAACCACAAGGTGGTGACCCTGGCTCTCTCTCTCTCTCTCTCTCTCTCTCTGTTTGAAAATGAATAAATAAAATATTTTTTTAAAAATCTAAGATAACAATTATAAATAAGTAGCCAAGGAGGAAAAAACAGCAAATAATGCAAAGAATTAGTCAACAAAAATTCAAAGGGCCTGAAAAAAAATTTATTTAACTAATCTGTCAGAAGAACTTGAAAATCAAACTAAATTTTTAATATGACACCTAAATAATCAGTTGTCCTACCTACATATAAATTCAGTTGACAGTAAGATAAATATTTTACCTTGTCAATATGTTAAAATTTGTTTTACTGTGTGTTTATCTTATTAAAAAGTTTTTGCTGGGCGTGGTGGCGCACGCCTTTAATCCCAGCACTCGGGAGGCAGAGGTAGGAGGATCGCCATGAGTTCAAGGCCACCCTGAGACTACATAGTGAATTCCAGGTCAGCCTGGACTAGAGCAAGACCCTACCTCGTAAAACCCAAAAACAAAACAAAAAAACAAGTTTTAAACTCAGCCAGGTGTGGTTGCTCTTGCCTTTTGATCCCAACACTCTGAAGGTTAGAGTAAGACCTTACTTCGAAAACCCACCCCCTCTCTGCAAAAAAAAAAAAATATATATATATATATACATATATAATATATATATATGTATATACATATATATATATATATGTATATATATATATATATATATATATAATCTTGGCTTTTAATACCAGAGGAAAAAATAGTAAATATTTTTCAGAATATTGGCTAAAGCTGGCATTTTTGCAAAGTGAACAATGAAACTTTTGGTTAATTATCAAGAATTTACAGAAATAGTGTGTGTGTGTGTGTGTGTGTGTGTGTGTGTGTGTGCGCGCGCGCGCACGCTGTTGTTCTGTTGTTTTGAGATATGGTCTCACTGACCTGGCACTTACTCTGTAGTCCCATGCTGGCCTTGAACTCACAGCAATCCTCCTACCTCTGCCTCTCCAGTGCTAGGTAGATAGGATTAAAGGCCTGAGCCAACACACCTAGCCAGATTTTATTTATTTGTGTGTGTGTGTGTATATATATATATTTTGTTTTGTTTTTTGAGGTAGGGTCTCACTCTAGCCCAGGTTGACCTGGAATTCACTATGTAGTCTCAGGGTGGCCTTGAACTCATGGTGATCCTCCTACCTCTGCCTCTCGAGTGCTGGGATTAAAGGCGTGCACCATCGTGCCCCGCTTTATTTATTTTTTTTTTTTGAAGTATTCTTGGTCCCACCCCTAAAAAACAAAATCCGATTAAGACAGTCTTCTGAATTGATGCCAATTGGCAGAAAATTCAGGGATAAAGGAATGTGTTAAGTATCCTGTAACCAGCAAAATCCTGGATGTGAGATACTCACAAACAAACAAAAAATGAAATGTAAGGAGAAAATAAGAACCTAGCAACTACAATAATTGGAGATACCAAGTCCTCTGAAATGTCCCAAATTCATTTATAAAACTTGTGCAATTGTGGGCTTTATTAAACAGTTAACATTAAATTAACACACTTAATAAACGAAATTGTATAGAGTTAGGTATTTCACATAATAGAGTTCAAATAGGATAATGGGCATACTTAAAAGACGAAAGCGCTGAACTGAGTTTAAAGCTGTTATGATTAAATGATGAACACATATAGTAGTCTCCTGTATTTTTCTGAAACTTTCAAAAATAAAGACTTGTAATGGGACATGGCAAAAGACAGCAGTGTAAAGATTACATGATTTCTAATTTAGTAGTATTTTTAAACCATAGTTAAAACAGAAAGGTAACAGCCATTTCATAAAACATGAACATTATCTTAAGTAACTAATTTACTAACTCAAAAGATGGCAAGAAAACCACTAGTTTTTCAGCCATAAGAAATTTAGGGGCTGGAAAGATGGCTCAGCTGTTAAAGACAAAGACTGATGGCCTTGGTTCAAATCCCTAGTACCCATGTAAAGTCAGGTGCAAAGTAGCACCTATGTCTGGTGTTCATTTGCAGTGGCAAGGAGTGCCTGGCACACCCATACACACTCTCTGTCTTTCCCCTCCCCCTGTCAAATAAGTAAGTTGTTGTTTTGGGTCTTCCTCTAGCCCAAGCTGATCTGGAACTCACTCTGAAGCCCAAGCTAGTCTTGAACTCACGGTGATCCTCCTACATCAGCCTTCTGAGTGTGAGGGCTAGAATTCAAGGTATGTGCCACAATACCCAGCAAAAAATATTTAAGAAAGAAAGAAAAAGAGAGAGAGATCCAGAAATCCAGAAATATTAGAAAATATACTACTTTGGTTAACTTGCAATTTACTTACATTTTCCATATAGTTTGGTTTAAAGCTCTCCTGCTGTCGCCTCAATTCCTCCTGTTCTCTGTGTCGAATCATTTCTTCCTCACGGCGACGATGTTCCTCTTCATGTCTGAAAAATTTTTAAAGAAAATTTTCAGCATTATGTGAGCCACTGAATTTGTTATGTCATTAAAAGCTAATATACATTAAATTATGCCTAAAGACTGAAAGGAGCACACTAGATTTGTTGTCTGTTTTTTAAAAAATATTTTATATTTGCAAACAGAAGAGAGAAAAGAGACATAGAGGATGGGTTCGGCAGGATCTCCAGCCATTGCAAATGCACTCCAGGTGCTGCACCACTTTGGGCATCTGGCTTTACATGGATACTGGGGAATTGAAGCGGGTCCTTAGGCTTTGCAGGCTTAACCACTGAGCCATCTCTCCAGCCCAAAATATTTTTTTAATATGTTTTATGAGCAGAAAGAGACAGAGAAAGAATGGGCATCTAACCACTACAAACAAACTCCAGATGCATGTACCACTTTGTTCATCTGTTTTTATGTGGGTACTGAGGAAGTGAACCCTGTCCGGTAGGTTTTTTCAAGCAAGTGCCTTTAATACTGAGCCACCTCCCCAGCACTTACTGTCTACTTTAGTCCAAGCCTCTAATAAACTAAATAAAGAAGTAACTTAACAAGGATCAATCTAAAAACAGAGATAGTCAGAGATAGGCGTGGTGGCACACATCTTTAATCCCAGCATTCAGGAGGCAGAGGAAGAAGGATCACTGAATTTGAGGCCAGTCTGGGACTACAGAGTACAGTCCAGGATAGCCTGGGCTAGTGTGAGACCCTACCTCAAAAAATAAAAAGACTGCCGGGCGTGGTGGCGTACACCTTGAATCCCAGCACTTGGGAGGCAGAGGTAGAAGGATTGCCATGAGTTCAAGGCTACACTGAGACTACATAGTGAATTCCAGGTCAGCCTGGGATAGAATGAGACCCTACCTCGAAAAACAAAAAAAAAAAAAAAAGACCAACCATATTGGCTCATCATAGCACACTCAGGAAGTTGAAGCAGGAGAATTCCAGCTTTGATAGTAGCCAAGGCTCCATAGCAAGACTGTCTCAATAAAGGAGGGAAAAAGAAAAACAGGAATGGAGGGAGGAGGGAAAAAACAAGGGAGGGTGAATATGAGATACCCAGCATGGTGACACACGCCTTTAGTCCTAGCTCTCAGGAGGGCAATTATGTCCCTATTGTGTCAGAGGCATTCTGTTACAGACCAGAGAGAGAGTGCAAATCTGTTTGGAGATGCATTGTGGATGCCAATCTGAGTGTTCTCAATTGGTAATTGTAAAGAAAATGAGAAAAGGATATTCCTAGACTGACAGATACTACTGTGCCTTGTCAGCTAGTACCCAAAAGAGCTGGCAAAATCCTACTACTTTTCCATCTCTCTAAAGATGGTGTCTCCAATATGTTGTCAGAATGCCCCTAAACAGTAAGAAATCCAAAACCAAAGCAGTCAAGATTCAATATCTTTTTACTGGATGTGTGCTGCAGCACAGTGCTGACATACTGCTCTGAAGAAATAGCACACTAACAACATGCCAAAGTTTTGGCTAGAGGATTAAGGAGGCTAAAGAAAAACCCCAGGAACAGACTGCTAAGAGACTAACACAGGCTGTACTTTCTAAGAGCTTCTACTTCCAAGTCTGAATGAATCTAATCAAAAGTAAGAATCTTGAAAAACAACAAATAAATACCAGACCTTGAAAAATGACATAATCTGGGCATAGTGGTACACCCACCTTTAATTGAAAAGGCAGAGTTAGGAGGATGGCTGTAAATTCAAGGCCAAGCTGGAACTACAGAGTGAGTTCCAGGTCAGCCTTGAGTAGAGTGAGACTTTATCTCAACACTCCCCTGTTCCCCGCCCCCCCCAAAAAAAAAGCCTAAAAAAAAAACAGAAAAGGTCTTGTTATATAGCATAGGATAGTCTAGAGTTAGCCATGTACCTCAGGATGACTTCAATCTTTCAACAACCCTCCTGACTCTACCTCCCAAGTGCTGAGAATACAGGTTTGAGCCACCATGTCTGCCCTAAATACAAACTCTTAATTTCGAAATAAATTTACCAGTTACCAAGTAACACTGTTATTAATAATACTACCTGTTTGCCTCCATTTAGCCAAATATAAAGATTACCAATCAAATTATCATCTAATTGTTGAGATTTTAAAATTCAGCTACCTCAATTTTAAATAGAGGGGCTGGGGAGATGGCTCAGTGGTTAAGGCACTTGCCTCCAGTGCCTAACACCCTGGGTTCAATTCCCCAGTACCCACATAAGCCAGACCCACAAGGTGGTAGCCCTGGTTCGTTCTCTCTCTCTCTCTCTCTCTCTCTCTCTCTCTCTCTCTCTGCTAAAAAAATTTTGAATGGAGTCTAATGCCCATGCATAAGATTACAATAAAAAATTAACGAACATGTACACATAATATTTATCACATCAAGCAACCAATCTGGGTAGATTAGATAACTTATTAGAAATTCCTGGGCTGAAGAGATGATGGCTTAGCAGTTAAGGCGTTTGCCTGCAATGCAGAAGGACCTGAGTTCGAGTCCCTATTGCCCACATAAAAGCCAGATGCACAAGAGGGCGCATACATCTGGAGTTCATTTGCAGTGGATGGAAGCCCTGGTGTGCCCATTCTCTCTTTCCTCTCTCTCTCTCTCTCTAATAAATAAATGAAATTAAAAAAAAATTCCCATTAATGAAGGAAAATGGATGACTCTGAAAAAGATTATATACTGAGGTAACCCAGGCTCAATAAAATTGATACATGGATTGGAGAGATGGCGTAGCAGTTAAAGTTGTTTGCTTGCAAACCCTGATAACCCCAGTTCAATTCCATGAACCCATGTAAAGCCAGATGCATAAAGTAAAGCATGTGTCAAGAGTTTGTTTACAGTATGCATCCTCTGGAGGCTACGGAATACCCATATTCATTTTCTCTATGTCCCCATCTCTCAAATAAATAAATAATTTTTAAAGTGAAATATTCTCTCTCATATGTGGATTCTGGCTCCAAATTTCTAGATTCCTATGTGAGGTGGAGTCAAGAGTATCGACCAGACATCTAGAAAGGGGCAATGAGGGAGGAAACAGGAGGGCCTAAATGAAAGGGATAGCAGATATATAAAAGTAGGGGGGAGAAAGGGCTGGAGAGATGGCTCAGCAGTTAAGACACTTGCCTACAAAGCCTAACAACTCAGGTTCAATTCCCCAGTATCCACATAAAGCCATGTAAATAAAGCTTTACCCATGTAAAGCCAGTTGCACAAACTGACACATTCATGTGGATTTCAATTGCAGTGCTAGAGGCCCTGGCTCACCCATTCTGTAGTAGAGGAGCAGAATACTAGGCATAGAATGGTCTGAGTTAGGGAAATTGGATGAAGGAGAAGAGGTGGGAAGAGGGTTAATCAAAACAAAAGATGAGCCAGTTGTGGTGGCATATGCCTTCAATCCAAGCATTTAGGAGGCAGAGGTAGGAGGATAGCTATGAATTCGAGGCAAGCCTAGAACTGCATATTGAGTTCTAGCCCAGGCGTGGGCTAGAGTAAGACTGTACCTCAAAACAAACAAATTAATAAATACAAACTAAAGATGTTATGAAACCTACTTCTTTTTATTTATTTTTTTTTTTTTTTTGGTTTTTCGAGGTAGGGTCTCACTCTAGTTCAGGCTGACCTGGAATTCACTATGTAGTCTCAGGGTGGCCTTGAACTCATGGCGATCCTCCTACCTCTGCCTCCCGAGTGCTGGGATTAAAGGCGTGAGGAAACCTACTTCTTTTAAGAAAACGTCTTTATTAATTTATTTGCAAGCAAAGAGAAAGGAAATGGGCACACCATGGGCCTCTTGCAATTGCAAACAAATTTCACATGCATGGGCCAGTTTGTGCCCCAACACACCTATTCTCATTCATTTTCTCTCCCTCTCTCTTCTGTGTGCAAGTAAATAAACAAGTATTTTTTAAAGCTGGAGAGATGGCTCAGTGGTTAAGGTATTTGCCTGAAAAGCCTAAAGATCAGGGTTCAATTCCCCAGTACCCATGTAAAACCAGATGCACAAAGTGAGGCATGCACCTGGAGTTTGCAGTGGCTGGAGGCCCTGGCATGCCCATCCTCTGTCTCTCTTCCACATTTCCTTGATAATAAATAAATAATAAAATCTTTAAAGTATTTTTTAAAAAACAATTATCAGATGCATAAAGGCATGAGGCATTTGTTGTAGTGTTACACACAAACACAGAAATATAAATAAGCACTGAAAGGAATTCAATAGCCAGGTATGTGGAGTGTGCCTATAATCCCAGCACTTGGAGGCTAAGGCAGAAGGATTAACAGTTTGAGGCCAGCATGAGCAACAAAGGAGTTCCAACACAACCCAGACTACATAGTTAGCCACTATCTCAAAACAAAACAAAAATAAAATAGGAATTCAAATATATCCATCTCTGGAAATGTGGTCTGATGAAACACTTAGCATTCTTATAATAAACTTATGAGTTATGAGTCAAATTTCCTTTAATCAGCTAATAAAATATAATAACCAAGAATTATGTTATCCCCTGTATAGACAATAAGGAGCAATTTACTTTTTTTTTCCTGCTTTATACTTTCACAACTTGTAATAAGTGATAGGGAATTTTACCAATAAAAACATACAATGAAATCAGAAATCCCTCTCCCAGTAACACGCTCATGTTTAATGTGAGAATGATGTTCTTTACCTCAGTTGTATTTGCTTCCGCTTTTGCAACTCTTGGTTTCTGAGTTCTTCCAAGCGTCTGAGTTCTTCTTGACGTCTCATTAAATCTATAAAATGTCAACTATGTGTTAGTTTTTTTCCCCTTCCCTTTCTGTGTTTATATTTATATCTGAATGGAGAGATACACTATTACTAGCAAGGATAAAAGAATATTGGTTCTGCTATTTATCTATTTATTTGGTTTATTTTATTTTTTGTAGTTTTTTGAGAGAGCAAGTCCTCATTTGAAAAGAAGAGGGGAGGGGAGGGGAGGGGAGAAAAAGAAAAAGAAAAAATGAAAAGAGCCAGAAGTCCGGGTGTTTTAGATGCTGTCTTCCAGGCACAAAGTGGCCATGGTGTATTAATGACCTCATAGCAGCTGACACTATATGCACAAGAGGTTATCAATAAAAAGTTTAAATTTAAAAAAAGAAAAGCAAAAAAAAAAGGCTGTAATCCCCGCTTTTAGTAGGCAGAGGTAGAAGGATCGCTATGAGTTCAAGGCCAGCATAAGATTACATTAAAAAAAAAAAAAAACACAGGGCTGGAGAGATGGTTTAGTGGTTTAGGCTTTGCCTGCAAAGCAGAAGGACCTGAGTTTGATTCCCCAGGGCCCACGTAAAGCCAGATACACAAGGTGACACATGTGTCTGCAGTTCGTTTGCAGTGGCTGGAGGCCCTGGCACACCCATTCTCTCTGTCTGCCCCTTTGCCTCCCTCTTTCCCCCCACTCTCTAATAAATTATTTTTAAAAAGACATAAGAACAGAAAAACAAAGTAACAAGGACTGAGGCTGAGGAGATAGTTCAGTGTAAGAACACTGCCTAGCAGAGGCAGAAGGTCCTGGGTTTAATCTGCAGTAATGCAAAAATAATAATAATAAAGAAAATAAAGCATAAGCATTAGATACTATGAAAAACAACTACTATATAGTGGGAAAGATCAGTGATAGAAGAACCAAGAAACCAACAGCAATCTAAAGAGTAGGGCTGGGGATGAAACTAGTTGGCAGAGTGCCTGCCAACCATGCAGAAGTCCTGAGTTCAGTCCCCAGCAATGCATTAAAACTGGGCATACTGGAACACTATTGTAATCCCAACACAGGAGGATATGAAGTTCCAAAAGCACCCTCAAATATATAGTGAATTTGAGGCCAGACTATAATGTGATTCTCCAGCCTACAAGAGATCCGTCTTAAGGGGGCTTGGGGGAAAAGACATGTCGCTCAGCAATAAAAGGCACTGGGTTGCAAAGCCTGTCAACCTGGGTTCAATTTCCCAGTACTCTTATAAAGCCAGAAGCACAAAGCGGCACATGGAGTTTGCATGCAGTGGCAAGAGGTCCTGACTTGTCCATACTCACTCCCTCACTCTCTCCCCTAGCAAATAAAGAAATATTAGCCGGGCGTGGTGGCACACGCCTTTAATCCCAGCACTCAGGAGGCAGAGGTAGGAGGATCGCCATGAGTTCAAGGCCACCCTGAGACTACACAGTGAATTCCAGGTCAGCCTTGACTAGAGTGAGACCCTACCTCCCTACCTCAAAAAAACCAAAAAAAAAAAAAAAAAAAAAAAAAAAAGAAAGAAAGAAAGATTAAAGAGAGTGAGAAATAGAGAAGAGGTTGGGTGTACTGGCATGCGCTTTTATTTACAGCACTCTGGAGACTAAGATAGGAGGATCAGTGTGACTTCAAGGCCAGCCTGGGCTAATGAGTTCCAGATCAGCCTCAGCTAGAGTGAGACCCTGCTTCAAATAAATAAGAAATCTACGGATTACAAATGGATATAAATAGAAAGCTCAAAAAAAGGAAAAGGGGAACTTCTGAGATATATTTAAGCAGCTCAATTTACTGTTAGGTATGTGAACAATGGATGAGTCTATTATTTTTAATAAACAAGTACTTGCAAATTCACTTAGCACACCTAATGTTCTTGATCATTACTAAAATTTACTGTTTGTGAATCCCTATCTCCATTTGTACACAAGAATCTATTTCCTCTAGCAATGCTATCCATGAAAGGAACTTTTTTTTCCGAGAAGTGTCTCAGGCTGGCCTTGAGCTGGCTATGTAATCAAGAATGACCTTAAACTTCTGATCCTGCTGCCTCCATCTCCCGGATGTTGGGATTACACATGAAATGCTGGAATTACAGGTCTCTTTTGTTTTACACAGTGCTACGAAATCAAATCCAGAGCTTTGTGAATGCTAAGCAAGCACTCCACTAAACTCCCAACCCCCAGCAGAGTAACACTCATTTTTATGAGCTGAATGGAACCTCTTTAATCAGAAAACCTGAAGACAGAATCCCAAGATCCATAATGCTTTGGGGCTCAAGTACTTTCGGATGAAGGATTCTCAATCTGTAAATCTTTTTTGTTTTTTCAAGTTTTCAAGCTAGGGAGATGGCTCAGCAGTTCAAAGCATTTGCATGCAAACCCTGCCAGACTGGGTTCGATTTCCCCAGTACCCACATAAAGCCAGATGCACAAAGTGGCACACGCATCTAGAGTTCATTTGCAGTGGCTAGAGGCCCTGGTGTATGCATTCTCTCTGCCCACAATTAAACAAAAAAAAAAAAAATTTTTAAGGTTCTCATCTGGAATGTTAGCTAATGCTTATTAATCCCAACACTTAGGAAAACCACAAATTCATGGCCAGCCTGAGCTATAAATTCCAGGCTACAGTTTTAACTTGCCTGTAATTCTACACCTGGAAGATAAAAGCAAGAGGATAAGAAGTTCAAGACCACCCAAAAAAAAAAAAAAAAGTTTTCTCGGCAGATATTTGACTTCCATCTGTAAATTCTTTTTTTTTTTTTTTTTTTTTTTTTTTGGGGGGGGGGTTCGAGGTAGGGTCTCACTCTAGCCCAGGCTGACCTGGAATTCACTATGTAGTCTCAGGGTTGCCTTGAACTCATGGCGATCCTCCTACCTCTGCCTCCCAAGTGCTGGGATTAAAGGCGTACGCCACCATGCCCGGCTCCCAACTCTAAATTCTTAATGAGCACATTATCAGCGAAAGCTGAAAGCAACCTGCAAACATGAAGAGAATATAAAGGATGTATCACACCTTTATGAAAGCCTGCTTTACCTTGCCTCATCAGCATTAACTGGTGTTCATGCCTAGCTGCTTCCATCTCTGCCTCCAGCTTCTCTTTGGCTTCTCTGATGTTCCTATCAACCTGTTCACGCTGCTGCTTTTCCATTTCATCAAGAGCCTTCCATCGAGATGCATACTCAAATTCAAATGTGCCAGGTTGAGCAAAGCGTGGTGGCTGTTCTCTTTCCCTAAATTAACATTAAGGATATTTTTTTAAAATTATGTTTAAGAGGTAAACCATTATAATAAGTACTTGTAATTATTTCACATAAAGAAGTCTACAAAATATTTATCAAATGTGCTCTAATTGTCTTGGAAATACTTTCTTAATAATAAAAACTATCACGTACCAAATTAACTTAGCCAGAAAATAAAGCACCTACTTATTATCAGCATAGTTATATATTGAACACTTACAGAATCGTACACTTAATGAAAAAATCAAATATTTTGTGAATTGTTTAAGTGCATAGCATAGTTCCAACTACATTACATAGTTTTTGACACATCACATATATTTGATGCTGATTTTCTAAATGAAATAAATTAAGACTGCAGATATAGCTCAGTGCACAGGGTGTTTGCCTGGCAAACATGAAACCCTGGGTTCAATCCCCGGCACTACATAAACTGGGCAGGGTCATATAGGCCTGTAATCCCAGCACTGGAGAGGTGGAAGTAGAAGGATTAGAAGGTCAAGAGTATCCTCACCTATACAAGAGTTAGAGGCTGTCTTGACCAAAAGAATATAGTAATTTAATGCTAAGCAAACAGCTAAATGGGTAAAGGGCTACTCAAGCATGACAAGCTAACTCAGATCCCCACCACTCATGTACCAAAAAAAAAAAAAAAACATGTCTATAATAACATACTGGGGAGGCAAAGAAAGGGGAGGATCCCTAGCTCACTGGCTAGCCAGTCTAGCCTAATTGGCGGCCAATGAAAAATCCTGTTTCAAAGGAAATGGGTAGCACCTAAGGATAACATCAAGATTGTCCTTTTGCATCCTCACACACACACACACACACACACTCATCAACACACATACAAACATGCACACCACACACACATGAGGGAGAGAAGAAAAATAATGACCTATAAAAATATATCTGAAATTAAAATTTTTTTTCAATTATTCTCAGCACTGGTAATATCTACTAAAAAGTATTTTTAAAACTACAAGTCCTGACACTGTAACTTTGTAAAAAATGCTTTGAAACTGGAAAAACAAAGTATTAATAGCAGGGCTGGGAGATTGCTCAGTGGTTAAAGACACTTGAATACACAGCCTGCAGACCTGAGTTCGATTCCACAGTACACATGTGATGTGTGGAGTTCATCTGCAGTGGCAGGAAGCCCTGGCACACACACACACCCCTTCACTGTTTCTCTCTCTCTCTCTCTCTCTCTCTCTCTCTCTCTCTCTCTCTCTCACACACACACACACACACACACACACAAATAAAAAGTATTAAGCGAGGTGTGGTGATGCACGCCTTTAATCCCAGTACTTAGGAAGCAGAGATAGAAGGATCTCTGTGAGTTTGAAGCCAACCTGAGGTTACATAGTGAATTCCAGATCAGCCTGGGCTAGAGAGATCCTACCTTGAAAAACAAAATAAAACAAAAATCAAAAAGCTAAAGTTATAACTAATAAGAAATGAGCAGAAAAATCTATCAACTACTAATTTTTCTAAAAAAGATATGTTTACTAGTAGCTCCTCAAACAAAGCTTTAAAATAACTTTAAAAAACTTCATTTTCTCCAAAGGATAACTACAGTGAAACAATATGGGCTTTGAGAGTTAGAACTGAATTTGAATTATAGCTCATGCTTTTTAAGCAATCCCCCCTGAATATAACTCTACTATTCTTTTATTAAAAATTTATTTACATATTTGGGTCAGTGTGTGTATGGCAGTGCCAGAATCTTGCCTCTGCAAAGGAACACCAGTCAGACTTTACACAGGTGGTTGGGGAATTGAATTTGGAGCAGCAGACTTGGCAAGCAAGAGCCTTTAAGTACAGAACAATCTCTCTAGTTTCCTCTTTCTACTACTCTTTAATCTAGGGTAAAGATTCATGACACTCCTGCCTTGTTTTCCAAATTCTGGGATTATAGTCATGCACTACCACATCGGGCTTGGGACTAACATTTCAGGAGTAAAATTGAAAATATTTCACTAGAGTTAACATTTACTGGAGTAATAAAATCATGTACAATAATTTAAATAAAATTTATACTAAATCAAAGTGGGGTGTGGTGGTGCAAGCCAGTAATTCCAACATTGAGAGAGGTAAGAGGATCAGGGGTTCAAAGCCATTCTTGGCTCTATGAGAACCTATCTTGAATCTTAAAAAGGGGGGGCATGCCCAGTACAGGCACAGCCCAGGGCATGGTAGCACCAGGGTGGAGCAGGCAGCAGCCAGGCACTGAGCAGCCGAGGGGCCACAGGGCCGTGGAGGGGTGCCCGGGCTGGAGCTGTGGCATAGGCGGTGGGGCTGTGGGCCTTTCGTGATTAGAGATTTGGGGGTACTTCCCTCTCTGTAGAATTAAGTCTGGGCAGTGAAAAGATGGCTGACAGTGTCAAAACCTTTCTCCAGGACCTTCGTAGGGAAATCAAAGACTCTATCTGAGGCATTTGCACCATCTCAAAGCTAGATGCCCAAATCCAGCAAGAGAGAAAGAAGAGCAGCAGATTATTCCACAAGACAGTCTACCTGCAGTCAGCCCTGAGCAGCTCAACCTCTGCAGAAGTTCCCTTCACTGCATCCATCTCCTGCCAAACTGAAGGCTGCTGCAGGCCAGAGCCCCCTGCTGTACAAAGGGGATGGGTGCGATTGGATGGAGGTTGTGGCAGCTCTTTTCTCCATTCTACTCTCCCTGCCAGGGAAGGCGGGACCCACTGACAAGGGCCCTCTGCGTATTCCCTTCTCTTTGAGGAATTGGAATCTATGTCTCTGGTGCACATAAGGCAGAATCTTCCTGACACCAGTGTGTGGAGCTTTACCACCACCATGATTCTGAAAGGACCACAGGTTTTCCAGCATTTGCCAGCCCTGTGCCTGGACTGATTTGAATACCGTTTTTCTCCCTGCGCCATTTCCTTCCTACCTCTCCTTCCTGCCTTCCAGCACCCTCGGATGAATGGGTTTTGTAATTCTGTTATATTTTGTGAGTTTGTTATTGTTTTTCTGTAAAGTACTACATTGGATGTGGGGGTGAGGGGGCACCTCAGTTGCTCCTGCTCACTCCCTTTCTAGCCATCACTGTCTTGTTTCTTGTAACTCAGGGTAGGTTTTGGTCTCTCTTGCTCTACTGCAAAAAGAAAAAGAAAAAAAGAGCCTGAAGAGATGGGACAGGATAGACCTCACAGCCAGATTGGCTGGCTTCTGAGGAATTATTCTTTCTTCCCCTTGAAGGGGAAAAAGTTCTTTTCACTGGTACATTAAAAATTCCCCAGCTAGGGGAGACACTCATCCTGGACAAGTGCTGCTGAATACAGAATGCTTGGAGAAATCTGAACTTTTCAACTCTTGTTGATGTAAATTTACTGTTGGCCACTGCTGGGATTGATTGGTCTTTCAAAGGAATACTGGGTGCTGCAAATTGGAACTGAAGGGGTAAACTTGTTAAATCCATTAACCTGTGTTTTGTGATGTTTTCTTGTCATTTAAAGACTAAATAGGGCTGGAGAGATGGCTCATCGGTTAAGGCACTTGCCTCCAGTGCCTAAGGCCCTGGGTTCAATTCCCCAGTACCCACATAAGCCAGATCCACAAGGTGGCGACCCTGGTGTGCTCTCCCGTGCTCGCTCGCGCTCGCTCGCGCTCTCTCTCTCTCTCTCTCTCTCTCTCTCTCTCT